>MNPL01002026.1:0-10245 GCA_002081605.1 Tropilaelaps mercedesae
TATATATATATACATATATATATATATATATATATATACATATATATATATAAGACTTCCTATACTTGTACAGGAAACACAAACTATGTAAAGCAATTGGGTTTTCTAAATTTTTCATACACAATTACATTATATTGTAACATGTTCATCGTATTTTCTAAACAAACAAATTATAAAGGCTAGTGCTAGCTAACTAAAATTGGTTTACGGCTCTCAGACGGATTGTGAGTTGTTGTTGGATATGATAGATTGTTACACTAGATATGACTGAATTATTATGCATTTGAAATGTGCATCTTCTACAACCGACAAAAACCATGTTTTTATCTGTACCTTAGTTTCAGCTTCTATGTATAGCGATATTTTTTCCTGCAACTATTTGAAACTAGTAACAGATTGACAGATGACAGTGTCCCGGAATTACCTTTAAAGTTTGCAACAATATTTGCATCAAGTCAGCAAATTTTGTTGCTTGTGAAAACAAAAAGCAAAAAAACGAATTGCTCTTGCAGCCAAGGTTTCTAATTTATTCCACCAGCCGTGATTAAAAAAAGACGAGGTTTTATCAGTACCAGCATACATATTAAGGCTTCTAGGAGTATGATGAAATTGCGTTATTTTAACCGATTATTCACTAGTCCGAACTCCACTCGTGGAAGTAGCAACCGCTGTTCGCTTTTGATTTTTTCAACGAACATATTTTTAGGTATAGGTTATACAATTATCCCCAAATAAACATATCTATACCGCCAATTTCTGTATCGAGTTCTTTGTTTTCTACTTTTTCGTGAGCCACAGGCTACTTCGTACAATCTATTCGTTTTTTGACGTTTTTATAACGAGAGTACAGTCGAAAATAGATAATTGGTGTTAACAATGTGTACTATTGCTACAATTCGATGTCATTGGAGAACTAATGCAGATAGCTGAGTGGTGTGAAGTCAGAGATTCAACTAAGTTGAAACAGTAGTTCAAAATAGGAATTATTAATACTCGTTGTTTCTACGTTTAATGCACTACTTAATAAGAAGAACCTCAAAGTCGGAATAGCATGAGGACATGGTTCACCAACGGCCTATTTGAGGATGGATGTGAGTCTCAGAGAACGTCTGTACGCGTGGGCAAACTCGTCTACAAATATGATAATTAATGGAGGGATCATTAGAATAGAAGTTTTAAGATAGACGACCTTAAGGCAGCTAGTCTTGCTAGTAGCTCTAGGCGGAGAGATAATAGATACTTAGTGTTGGGATAATAAGTTGGAAAGGAGTTATTGTATACCTATTTAGCCTATTCAGTAGGAGCTCATATCTAGAAAAAAATGACTACTATAAAAAATGAAACAAAAAATGAGCTAAGCTAATCTATGTAGTTGCCATCTGTTAAAAAAACCGCATTTACTTATAAACGCGATAAAACAACTTGACCTAAACGTGGTATAAGAAAACAAATACACATTCTCCAAGATTCTTATCAAGGCGTTTTGCAAAGGTATATATTGCAAAAATTTAAAGGAAAGCTGCGCTTTATCTTCGCAGGTCCAAGCGTTTGGGGGAGTATTTTAGGCAATTTCAGGGTGCTTTTTAGAACGCTGTAGGTCGTCAATATTTTGCATTATTAGTTTATTTTACAAGTAGTTCATTGATAGGACGAAAAGAATGCCGCTACAGAAAAAACTACTCCTCGTATCAAGCACGCTGTTAGCATAGAAATATTGGCATAGAAATATAACGAGCGTCAAATGTTTTCTTATTCCAACGTGGATGTCCTCTAACTTACCACAAGCATGAGATTTATCACTTGCGACGCCGATGCGGTCTATATTGGCAGCACGGATGAATGATAATGATCGAAAAGATCATTGAGACCCGCCCCAACATTTGGTAACTTAATTCGCCACGTCCGGTCCCTAGAATCGAAATCCCTTTAGTCGTTTTGAGGAAGACAGCTAGGAGAGCTTAGAGTGTATATCTGCGCACACCTAGAGTGATGCGGACATGCCCTATGTCACGTGTCATGGATCAACATCGCACGCGGGCGAAATGCGCTTTAGCGATTTAGTTCCCCGCCCCGGGATTTAGCGATTCTTTTAATATAGTGCATCTGATTGCCACGTACCATGGACCCCTGATGTTGATACTTATTTATATATGTGTAAGCTGTGATAACAGTGGCAACTCCCTTGCAGGCTATAATTTCTCTGATATATATAAAATGTTTTCGGCAGTGAACGAGTGCTAATATTATTGCACAAACAGAGCTCACTTCGTAACGTTGTCATTTATTATAGTTATGTGTCTCAGTTCAAATAAATTTGAAGGCTTGTTCGAGTGGTTACGTCGTTAATGACACTTCATTATGTGTTCTCCACAACCATAAATGTATAATTCTAAAGCTCCCCACTTAAAGTTGCGTTTATAGAAAATGATTTGCTGGAAACAACATTTGTGTCCGTTTGCAACAAACGGCAAAAAATAAGATGATAAACCCAATGTAATGTAATTTGTCTGCCGTACATGTTTTGTGTCGTCACTTTTCTGTCGTTAGGTAAATCAACCGTAAGGCATAAAGGCATAGGTGCGTTGCATTACGACACCCGTATTTGTAACAATGACTCGCGCACGTCTATTGCATGGCCATTGCACTTTTAGCATTGTTCTAAAGCTGCGGATGTGTTGCTTCAGAACTACGACCACGTGTTTAAATTAGAAAAAGTAAGCGTCGTCTGGCCTTTCGGTGTTTGCCGGAGTAGCATCACGCTATTTGGTACGTGCACGAGCTCCCATAGTGTATCATGACAGTCCTAGCGCTGCACGCAATCTGACCAGACGCTCGTAGTACGTTCCGTTCGCGTTGGAATGTCAGGGCACAGGGGGTGGATATTTGAATTGTGCGATTCATTGCCGTGAGATACATTGCTGTTAGAAGGACGCGGTTCGTCAGGGTCGAACATGTGTTCGGTGACCGCATATACCGCTTCCATGGATGATCGCAGTGTGGCTCTGTTATCAGAAGTACGATAAACAGATGCGTTCTTAAGTATGGTAGTTTGACGTAACTTTTAAACTGTTTGCGGCATTTAGGAATGCGCTGAATGAAAGTGTTACTTTCATATATCGGCGTTATCTCAGGACGCGTCATAGCACTTTGCATGTGGTGTAGAATATTGCGTGTATGCACATGAAGGAGCAGCGTGTGGTTATGGATACGCCGACTAATTTTCATGAAAAATTGATTAACCATGTATATTCAATGAACAGAAAATTTCACTTAACGAAATAGCGGTCTGAAGTATCAAACACAGCGTGTAAATTGAGCGACAGAGGCATTACCTCTGTTCAAACCTCAACACCAGCCATGCCAATATCGTTTTCAAGAGCAACGCTGTCCAATGTGTCATTCGCGCATATTTTTTGGATCGATAGACTGAATGAATTCTCATCACTCTTTTCTGATATTAGAGTAACTGCACGATATATATATATATATATATATATATATATATACATTGTTTTGCCGCAAATTGTCAGGCCTATCGTTAGACTTAGTTAAATTGGACAAGCCGTACGTGTTTTTGATGCCCTATGGGACCTATGAACCTATAACGTTTACCTACGTTACTTTCGTGGTAGCTGTACTTATACACCGCATATCGTATATATACGTGGCAAAACTCACTCATTTGGTAGCTAGGGGACTAGGCGTGTCAATATCTGGGGACCCATGCTTTTGCACACCGTGCTCTCTTGGAAGTCCACCGCACAAAACTGTACTTCATCACCGAAAAAATTGACAAATTGTAAATGAAAGCGGTACAGTGATTCTCAGGTGACACTATCCTCTCGATGTTATTAGTCAAAAAACAGAATTTTAGGGAAACAAAGTACCATTCTGAAATTGAGCTGGAATTTATCACAACTATGGTACTGAGATTCGATTAAGTTCTTTTACGGCGATTTTCCGGCCACCGGTGATGCGCTGCACTCATTCAGGAGAGCACTGTCAAAGTAACCTGTGTACGGATGTCGAACGCAGTCGCTAATTAAAATTAGACCTACTTGGTCATCGTTGTGCTGTGGTAGATCGCGCTAAAACAGATTGTTGAAAAATATTTGTTGAAACAGATTGAAGACAAATAGTTGAAGTCTCTGAGCACGAGATATGCATGCGAGTTATGCTATACCCGATTTCCTGTAGGCATTGGTTAGATTGGCCCTTAGAGCTGTTGCGAACAGCGCAAAGAGGCGAAAGTACGGACCTCCGTAGCGAGTTGCTGCTGATACGGGTGCCGATTATCTCAAAGGCATCGTTTAATGTTCCGGCCGCTGTTACCATGGCTACACCTCACAAGTACCCGCTTTACATTACTAAGTCATGTGCTGTGTCACATGTCATTTACATTTGAAATTTTACTGGCATAGTGTACGGACTCAATACCGACATATTGGTTATCTTTTATATTCATTCTTTAACGTTTGACTATTGTGGTCACCCCCATAGGAAATAATAGGTGAATTGCTCAGATACATATATAAATATGTGTCTGTATGGGTATGTGAACGTACAAGTATATCGAATTGTGCTCAAGTGACGTTGTAACAATATCGTTACCAACCAATAGATACTAATTTTGCGTATCTACCATTCGTTTTTGCACGATAACTTGGTAGTATTCTGGTAGCGGCAGACTGATTTATAACAGCAAATATTTGGGGAGTATGAATTTTACTGATTGATTGGCTATGATTCACCCTCGTGGATACATTTATTGCAATCTCCATGAATATCAAAATAAAACTTGTAACGTAACCATGATCATACTAGCTTTTATTGCTCTAAATTGATGTTATTTATTAAACAATGGCGAATAAATATTTTATCAATTGGCTTATATCCTGCGACCAGAATGTACCTGGCTGAGTCAAGCATTTCGCTACTATCAGTCTTATAATTTTACATATACACAGCACAAGATCGCAAAAGACAGCATATCGACGATATTGGAAATTATTCTATGTTGCTTTGTCGTATCTTTCACCCTTACAAGAAGTAATTTTTATAAGTTTCATGAACCGGCTTTGCATTGATCATCAATAAGGCATTCCATAACGTGCGTTATTTCTATGTTTACTAATCTATCGTACACAATATGAATTCGAGGACTATAGGTCGCTGTAGATCAGGATTATAACTTGTAGCACATACTGACAATTGGAATTATACATTTAGCGTTAAGTCAACTTTTACGAGCAAATAACAGATGAATGCATATCGTCAAAAATTGGCTAATATATGAATAACAGCAATTAAGCGGGACGGAACACAACTCATTCAGGCAACGCATGGAATCCTCCGATGGTTCTTATTGTTATTTTGGCTTCAGATTATCTTTCATCTTCCATATGAAGTACATACGTGTGTTTTTGTAGCGCCATATGATAGCGCTACGTAATAATGTTCGAAAATAGCACTATGACATCTATTCATATAGTTATTTTAACCGTTGGTTCAGTGAAGTGACATCAATATATTTGTCTGTGTCGAGGTTAATGTCAAGTGGAGCAGAAAACGCCCCGTAACCGATAGTCGAAGCCAGTAAGTACTTCTGGGCTCGGAAGTCCACACCTGAGTCCCACCCACCAACCTCATTTATCTCCGGTGGTATGAAGTATGGTGATTGAGTGACGGCTCACTAGTCGTATTAGTTGGATGAACAGTGCAAGTAAGGGGTTATTTGTACAATAACGGATTGGGCGAAACGAAATCTGGACGTCAGGTTTGGAAATCGACCTTGCTCCCTCAAGGGAAAGCGACATAGATTTTAAGCCACGTCTGCGTTTGGTTCAATGTTACTCACTTCAGATATCGTCATTATTTACACTTCCGGCAGATGAACCGAGCCACAGAAATGTAATTGTTTACAGCGTTACCGCACCATTACAGAATGCTATGGCTATTAACAATATGGTGTTATGCCTCCTGCATCACCATGGTGATGACGATTTTCTTCTTTAAAATTACACTATATTTTAGCAATCGCACTACAAACGTCTAAGAACGAACATTTCGAATTAGAAACCTTGGCGTTACTGGCATTTAATGTCGTACAGACGGGGAAAACTGTGCTAGTAGTAGAAGAGAGCATGTGAGGTGGACGTCTTAATAGCTGAGGCGTGCAGATATCATTCTTCCTGTATGAACTGCAGGCATTCCCCTGTATCCGTATTAGCTTAACATTCTATTGACTGTCTCGCTCATAAACTGTTCTCAACGTATCTACATATTTCTAACAATCATTGTACCTTTGCAGTTAGCACGACCTAAAAACTAATCAACGTTTTTTATTCTCTATTTTCTCGAAGGCTTCGAATGCCACGAAATCGATCTCCTCTATGAAGTTCACCCCACGGACTCGACGCCCGGAGTGAGGAAAGCTACCAGCGACCGAAGATCATCCTCGCCGCTGCTCGCAACATTAACAACGAGAGATAATAAACGAGAACATCAACACTGGGATGCCGACAGCGATGGCTATGAAGCCACGAATTTACATCTAAACAACAATGCTAACAAGAATAGTTTTCATAATGCCATCTCTCTTGCACTGAACTCGAACGTTCGCATCCCGCACAGGTGAGCGCAAGAAGCAGAATCGAACCCTTTCACTGTTTTTTCGCTGCAACCATCAGCTATCTTGATTTTGTGTCTTTCACCGGCTCATTTATTTCGGGGACCGCGGGTGTTTTGAATAAAGAAGAAAACAAATGGCGTAAGAGCGCCCCGATTCTTCTTCACGCGTGTTATATACGTCGAACGCTTGGAAGCTACTGCTGCGTTGTCGCGGTTGCTAAGGCAGTCAAAGTTCCGGTCCTAACCTCAGTTGAAAAACAGTAGTTTATCGAGAGTAACTTTGTATTCGTTCGGATCGTTTTCCATAGATTGGTGCTGCCGGCCGAACTGCCACATCATTTTATGCTTTCGTCGCGCCTTAAGTCGGAGAGCCCTTTAGGGGGTTTTCTATTCGCCGTTTTAGACTCGTCGGACACCGTTATTCAACTGGGCCTATACATGCACCCCGTCGATAATTTCAAACAGAATATTACCATATATTACTCGGATACCCGGCGAAACAACCCTATTGCAGAATTTGTCATTGACGATCTCACCGGGTCGTGGATATGGTAAGTAAGTCGTGCTTCTGCGCTATCAGTAAATTGCCACAATAGTGATCAAAAGAGCATCGCTTCAAAAACTAGTCGAGCAGCAAACTATCAATAAACCATGTAGAATCTGCCTCAAAGATCATGAACAGCTTTTCAAACGTGTGAGATGTATACATACTTATTTTTAACTACATCAGAAACTCTACATTGCTCTTCTATGCCCTAAAGAGTATCGTTTACGAGCTAATAATGCCACCATCGCAACTCCAATAACCAGTGTTCGTGATTACATGTCTCTCATGAGAAAATTTTTTAAAAACATGAGTTTTTATTTCTGTAAACAGTTATACGGTGATTTCACTTATTGGTCCACTCGCCTTGCAACCTTTACTGGAAGTCCAGTCTTCGCAATTGTGTTTTTGTAATTACATGTACTGTGCATATCTAGTAGTATTCAATATACATTCGGTGTAATACATTTCTAAGATTTTATGTAGATAATCATTACTACTTGCGTTAATTTTCTTGCCAGTGCTTTGCGCTAACACACAGAGGATATCAAAGTAGGGTAATGTATAGGCAGATGTTCTAAGCGTGTGGAATGTAACGTCAGGAAAAGTGTATACAAAAGGAAAGATAACCATACAGCACTTGGCAGTTGACAACGCCCCAGGGCCTACTTCGATTTGCGCATAAACCATTGTTAAACCTGACGTACTACTGTGGTGTTCTATTCTCTGATATTCGAGTTTAATCAGTTACAAAGTCGAAAATTAGTGTTGACCAAAGGTCTGCTTCTTGATTGAGGGATTTCAAACAAACTTTCTACTTTTTCCACATATGGGAAAACGGCTCAAACTCTATTTCTTTATACAAAATAAATAAATTCAAGTATGAAATGTAAAGTATTTTCGATCCGCAATTTGTACGCAATTTAAACATGTTTGCATTCATATGTATCGCTTATGTGACTGTAAATATGAATAAGTAGTCATTTTGTATTCCCTTAAAAACCGGCAATACACATGACACAATTCCCTGATCCGTGCAAAATCAGTCGTTCTAGTGCTTAATGTCTACCCTTTTTTTTATTTTTTCATTCTATAGAGCAGGGCGTGGGAGTCTGAAAGTGTGGAAATATGTTAAGGGCTTCAAATATTCTCCTCAGAGCCGGTATTCGAAGCAAATGCTTTTGCTCTATATAGTTATTTTTGGACATTATCGACGACAATGATAAATTTCCAGCTATTGAAATTTTGATTCTAACGCTGCATATTCGTATACATGTTATAAATAGAACTAGCTCCTTGAACGCTGATATTTGGTTCTATTGTAGGTGGAATTTCCCATTAAAAGGTACTAGACTACAATTAAAAAGAGAGCGTTGACTTGTTAAGCTTGTAAAATAGATGAAAATAGATTATTCCCGAATACAATGCCACTGTATTTTCAAGTGGTGTTTGTGCGGCATTCGTCGTTCAGAATTAATAAAAACGGCGCAAATCATGAACTGAATATAACGCTAACAATAATATACCTATATTATCCTTAAGTTATGCTATATCGAACTCCATATCAAGGTACTCTGGACGGACGTGATCATGTTTGTTCGGATTAGGAAGAACAGTGAATTTAGAATTTCACAAGCACATAGATCGAATTATTGGATCTGGATCACAGCAGACAGTGTTTATATATTTTATTGTGAAATGCCGTTTTTAAACAAATTGATACACAACTTTTGTAGTTAGCAAATGGTTATACCATAGTGAACTGTAGAGACAATTTTTTAAAAACACATTAACGCCTTCAATTGCGCTTTTTGAATTTTACTGACTGAAAGTGACACACCATATTATTGAATCCACCTTAAAAAATATTAAGGCGCTTGTGTCATTTGAGAGTTAGTGCTAATTTTGTTGAGGTGACCTTAAAAAAGAGAAAGAAAGTGCTGATTAGCACACCAATTGCGCACTACGGCTAAAATATCTTCCGAGGTCAGATACAATTGCTTTCCGCTATTTTACAGGTTGATGGCGCTAATAAGCAAGCAGGTGTTCAGTTTCTCTGAAAATTTTTCGCTCGTAATTCAAAATAATAATTTACACAGCTCTAATTACATTACTCGTCACCAGCAGAGAGAAAATTAATTACATTATTTGTGTAGCACCATAAGAATGCTGCGTCAGAAATATATATATAACTAAACCTTTATATTGTATTAGTTTTTCTTAATGAAGGGAAAATCGAGTTCACCTGATGATACGGGAGATGAAGAAGAGCTCGCTTTTGTTGTCCCAGGACAATAGTCATTATTGCCTTTGCTTGCCATTTCGGAAACACATGTATCTCCTGCGCCGAATTTTTTCGTTGAAGTGTGTGCGTCCGTAAAGCAGTATGGAAAAATGACTGAGTTCAGCGTTTTCCTTCAAAACTGGGTTAGCGCTCTACACTTCTGAGGTTCAAGCGCGCCTGCTAACAGATTCTGCATGTGCTAAGTATACCTGAATATATCATACCGTGCTAGCAAAAGTAATTAATTCAAATGGTAATGCACTGAGTAGAGCTCGCCGCTCGGGTGAAATTGCCAAGAAAGAGCAGATCCAGTAATGGGTGTGCATATCAGTCAACCTAGGAAATGTAGCGTGCCTGCTCAATTTTGAAGGAAAAGGCTGAAAGGGGTTATATTTTATCGGTGCCTTGTGAACGCTCACACCTTTGCAGGGGAAGCATTTAAGGTAGAAAGTGGACGCCAGCATTCCCCAAATCATAAGTAACGATGATTATTGTACTGAAATAGACCTCTTGGTGATTGACTGAGTCGTATAATGAGAAACGTCATACTTTAATGTCACCAAGCACCTAGCACAGTGTTTTAAGTATATGGAGATCGTCAGGAATGTGACATTATAGTGTATTTAGGTTACGCACGATAGAACTCACCAGCTCCACCGCTTTCGGGAACTAACGTATGAAGGAGCTGGAAGTCAAAGAACAGAATGATCCGCTGGAGTATTGTCATCTAGTATGGAATTAATGTTGTATATATATATATGTATATATATATATATATATATATATA
>MNPL01002027.1:0-42095 GCA_002081605.1 Tropilaelaps mercedesae
TATATATATATATATATATATATATATATATATATATATACCTGAGACTTAAATAATAAAAAGTATAATATATGCCACGCGATTTACTGAGTGACGCCACCCCTCTACTAATGCTCAATGGTCACGATCAGGTATTTATCCAACGTTCAAATCCATCTTTCATCGTCAATATAGTACCCATACTTTTGCTACCTTCACAAGGCTGTTTTCCATGTACAGAATTCCTCGCCATTAGCACCTCTCGTTAGCAATTGTGTTTGGTAACAGTGACAATTTACAGTGACTCAACGTCAAGCATCAACGCCTCTAAGGACAAACCACTTTACGAAAAAAGTTATGAATGAGTTATACAATTGTTGTTGGCCCTTTTAGTAGTAATTTTGGTCAAATATCGAAGAAGCATTTGACGATTTTCTGCTGAGCGATTACGGTTCACAGGGTGACGGGGGCATTTTCGGAACAACTGGCTCAAGGCTCTTAACGGTAAAAGAAGTGGTTTGATTGGTTTTTCTGACTAATTCTGTTCACTGCCTGAGGTCTTCAGGCACATTGCCAACAACGTACCCAGGCGATCTTTCGATCTCATTCTTCTCTTTGATATCTTCAAGTCGAGAAGACAAATCTACTCTCCTAGCCGCTTTAGTCGTAACTTGGACACTCGTAAAAACTGACAAAGAAATTTCATGGGAATTCGGGTGCATTGAAAGTAGTTAAGAACAACAACGACAAAGACAAAACGAATATATATATATATATATATATATATATATATATATTTGTAAGAAATGAAGCACACTCGAGCACACAAAGAAGACGTAACTGAGCGCATAACATGCTTTTTTATATCCTTTCCGCGCAAACCTGCTAAGAAGGTATCAATAAATTATACTGCACAGCAACGCGTTTGTGATCCACACGGATGCACATCTTATTTCTTTGATGGCGTTGCTATTTTGCTGTTGTTGTAGTTGATTTTTCTATTTTTTCATTGTCGACGCATGTACATTTCCCCAGACGGCGACGACCACTTCACAAGAAAGCCGCTACACATACACATATTTGTAGCATAGGTACAAAAGTGGCTTCTGAATGTTGGTTCGAATGCTGGAAACCGGCCACTGTTTAGCGGTCATCCAAAATGCTTTCAGATATTACTCGTCGTCGTGGTAGGTAGCCGGCTACGTGGCTAGCAAATAACAAATAGGAAATAACGAGCAACTAGCAAACGGCGCCAACAAAACTCAACCACTACAAGAGAAGGGGACACGGGGTAACAGCGTGCTATTCGGAAGAATCGATGGGCAAGCGAAAACGAACAAGATGGGGAAAATTGTGGCTAAATATCACGTTTCTCTATCGGGATCGACCGTCGTACGAGGACGACATCACCACGTTTGTGGCGATGTTCCTGATGCTTCTCTGACGCTACGATTTGTTCTTAACCTATGGGAGGGGAGGTTTCTAACGTGCTTTTTGTAGGAAGCGCGCGTAGCAAATCGTTAGTCGATGTAGATATCTCTTAGCTTCCTTTTGCATCTACTACATGAGTACCGTAATGAAAAATTATCTGGTATTTTGAGCTCTCGTAACGACCCTACCACCATATCAGTATTATTTCTATGCCTGCATGACGGTGTTCTACGACCATGACCACAAGGGCGGTTGGTTACCGCATTATAGAGCGTAACCGTAAGAACCTACTTTTTGAACTCGATCGAAAGAGCCACGTTTTACCTGTCTGCGTCGTACCGCAGGGAGGAACAAATAAGAAAGAACCGCACATACACTTCATGAACGGAACGTGACAATACACGTTCCGTTCATGTAAACAAGCTTGATGACGGTTTACGTTTGTTGGAGCGCCAACCAAGCGGCTCATTTGTACAGGCGGTTGTACGCATCAGGACCCATTCGTACCAGAATGGTATACTTATGGTATCCGCACAAAGTGCATTCAGTGCCTTCTACGCATCGAATGAAAGAGAGAGGTAAAACGAAGGCTACGGGACACAGAGAGAGAGAGAGAGAGAGTGTCGAAAGTGATCAAGCTTATTGTTCGACGCTATAATGGGCACGCGACACGACGGCATAGCCTTGTATCGGAGGCTGATGGGAGTTGAATGGAGATTCAAGGTAACAAAAAGAGTGGGCTGTACTTAACGATGAAGCGGAGTTTTGTATAGTTTCAGTTGGAGCAGCAGCATCACAGGCAGTGCCCTAATTGAACGATGTTTTAACTAGGTTGCGTCACTTTGGTTCAGCTCGTTGACAACAATGACAACCTGTACGGGAATTCATACCTGTATTCCGCCTCTTCACCTCGGCCATTCCATACCCCCCTGTCTCTAGGCTTATCATAGACGTCCCTCCATGTGCAGTGTGTGCTGCGTCATTACGTACTCGCTAGCAAGCCATCGCTAAACTGCTCCAAACGGTTCCTCAGCCCTGTAATGGAATCATGACTCGCGAAAAACATGTGCAAAGCGCCTTATGCCTTAACGCGCACAAGTGATGCGGCGTAATCATTTGCTCCGCTTTCTCGTCAGCAACAGCGGCAGTGAGTCATCGTTGTAGGCATATCTGCGAGCCACGTCGCTGCTCAACATCTCTACACAGATTTTCTGTCTGCAATTTCTTAGTAAGGCTGTATTGCTATACACGATGGGCAGGCGCAAGTAAAGAACTCAAATGTTGTCTTAGGATGTGTGAACCTTATTTTCGTCGCTGTTCATAGTACCTCACCCCTCAGACAACCCTGAGACCCATCCGGAGTTCGGCCAACGACAACTTCGGCCTTCGTGCAGCGAAAAAAACTTTCTTCTACTTCTGCGGTTGTGCTTCTGTGTGCGATGTTTGTCGTCGTCGTTGTCGTTTCTACTGTTCATGCTCAATGACGCAGCCGTCACGCGCAGCTTCTACTGGTGACCAGGTGGCACGCGTCTCTGCCTAGGTTCTCAAAGCTTCTAGCAGGCTCATTGAAGAAAAGGTGCGACAGATATTTCACAATTGTTAAGGACAATTGGCGTCGTTTCAGGCAACGGCATACGCACTCCACCCATACTGATACATGCACCTCGTTTACTTTTTCTTCGTCGGGTTTTTCGAGAATATATAAGCGCTCTTACTTCTTTACGATTCTGTCACAAAGCTAATTATTTCTGTTATACTTTTACGTGGACGTGTTTTTTTACTTCATTTCATTATAATTTTCCAATCCTAAAAAACTTGTTTCTTATTCGTTTGATATCTGGTTCATAAGCCTTTCGAAAACATCCCACGGAATGAATTGTTCAGACTCAACCTTTACACACCTTGACTGTACTGCAATTAGAAACATCCTTTTTCACTTGAAGCGTAATTCTTGCGGATATTTATACAAAGATTTAGTTGACTAAACTCTTTCGTTGTAGTAATTAGAGTATGTAAGATTATAGTAGAAACACGTCCCAAACTACCGACGTTAAGTACGTAAGAAACATGAATATCTGACGCTACCCTTTTTTGACCAACCTAGCCAATTAGTCAAAGACACATCAAGTTGCGTAGTGCAGTTTCAGAGAACGTGAATTACATTTAGAATTTGCGGTAGTGAAACTGTGCAAAATAGTAATTTTTCTCCCTTTACTTTCTTGATTGTACTGCTCTTGTTAGAAATAATTTTAATTATGCAACTTCATTACGCACACACTGGTTATTTTTACATTTATTACATACCAACTTAAATAACCGACATGAATTCAACTTAAAGGGTACCCAATTGTATGATTACATCCGCGAGTAGAAAGGTTATTGTGATTTTGAGTCATGCAATCTTGATCACGGGCACGCCAACAACATTTAGATATTTGTAAAGCATTTTTCAAGCACTGTAGTCGATTTATATTTCATACCTACAATATATGCTAACTGTCGTGTATCTGACCATTTACGTTAAAAGTATACTACCGCAACTGATTTCAATGGAAGCAAGACCAAAATATTAGTCAAGGTGATTTACCTTTTCGGGATGAAAGCGGCTCATTCAAAATACATTCAAAGCTTTTCGACTAGATTATTTTTCTAGCGAACTTCTTGAGATGAACCAAAACTGTTTCAAGAATCTGTCTTAAGGCATTTTTCTACATAAGGATTATAATTGAGATTATTGGCGTTCAGTCACAGAGTTATAATCACTGACGAGAGTCTATAGATTAGCAAAAAATTCGACTTAGACTTGCCTTTGCGCATGACTTAAAGTACTTAGGAGCTGGGATATACTGGACTAAACTTTTTTGACCTTACAACATTTCTCACTCTTATGCTCGATACACACACACACATACACACATTTTTGTCATGCGTGTTTGCAGGTCATCGTAACATCATAACTAGCGCTTTCATATATGGTGACTCTACCTAGCATCCGAAAAGTTAATCTACCGATGGCTGACCGCTCATTGTTCTCATCATCTGATGTCAATTATCATCGGCTGATATTGCATCAGGATCTACTATTTATTTTTCTAAGTACACTTCGTGGTTGCTAAAAGGCATAGCTAGAGGAATGATGAGGTCAGCCTACACCAATGAACAGCCGAGCCGCGGGTGACAACATTGATCGTATTTGTACTTCCGCCAAGAGCAGTTCATCAGGTATCCAACCTGCCCTCCTTTGTCCGATCTTTTTTGCCAGAATTCTCCAAACGTCAAGGCTATGATTAACAAATAGCCCAATAGTGAGACAGCCAGGCGGCCACAGATCCACAAGTCTAGCTGTCAAAGTTCAAGGTGATTCCGTGAAGTGAACGCCGAGCAATTGACACTTTGTCTAAGGTACGAAGACAATATATGCATTGTATTTAGCTTCCACTCTAGTTAAGAGAGAACGGTCGTTCGTACAGTTTTGGGGGCAGAGCGCGTCCCCGAAGCACGTTTTGCTAGGATCCTACAGAAAAACACATATCGTCCCGTTTCTGCGTCGATATATGTGGTTTTCTGTAAAAACATCTCTAGAATACACAGGAGTCCGAGTTTAGCCTTTTGCATATATGCTTCAGACCACTCTATCTTAGAAAAAGGTGTTTTTGTATGATCTATTGAGGGCTACCTTTTTTAGTAAACACATGGTTCCCTCGAAGTTTACCAGCAGTTAATATTTATTCTAAATGTATTAGAGGACACATAAAAATGCTTTTTGTACTCCGATCGTGTTTATATATATATATATATATATAAATGCTTTTTGTACTCCGATCGTGTTTATATATATATATATATATATATATATATATATGTGGTTACTTTGTGTTGATTTCCTGTTCATCTTATTTTGTCAAGTAAAACTCCAGCGCATTTGAGCGTCGCTAATAGTATAAGATATGTGAAAAAAATGACAATTGGACGATGAACAAACGCAAATTTGTTTGCAACAACTTATACAAAACCCAATATCGATCAAATCGTGGAAGCAGATTTGCATTTTCTTAACATAACTGTCCTCTACAAAATATTTTAGCCTTCTACCATTCAATATAGCTCTATTCGTTTTGGAGAGCAAACGGAACCGTTGGCACCAGTCAATATTATCGAAAACGCAGACTCTTCTACTACGCTTTCGTGTGCGTGTATTATATGTGTGTGTGTGTGTGTGACAGAGAGAAAGAATATATAAACGCTCTAATTAGTCCACTACGTGATGGGACACATGAAATGTCCGTGTGATTGTTCTCTGCCATGCATGTCGTTGTCCCGCCCATTCGAATTGTCTTATGTAAGCAAACTTCTATATAACAATATCCATAGCACTCATCTATCGGGCGTTGCTCTGAGTCTCTCTTGTCTCCTTGCACAGCTGTTGCATGTAAACACGCCCGCGAAACATGCTGTTAACGTCGGCGCGATGATATTACTCTGTGTGCGCTGCATCTGGGCTTTCCCAGTATGATTCGGGCTCCTTCGGTTATTCGGGACGAAGGGAGAGGGGGGTCTCTTCCCATCTGACAGCAGCATCTGCGGCAACGTCATCGGCTTGAGCAGTTGCTGCCGTCACCAACAATTGTGTGGCGCCATCAGAGTGTATCCGGCTATCAGCCAACAACAGTGTTAAGGACGTCGAAACGTGGCGACGACTGCAAACGACGCTCGCTTTATTCAGGTTCACATCGGGCGGGCGGGCGGTCGGCGAGGACCTCAAAAACTAACACAACCGCTACACTTTGCCATTCGCGCTCCGGAGAAAGCCGAACAACGGTGAACAGGGACGGGCCGACGGCGCAGAGTGGACTCGCTCATGCGGTACCATCACAGGGACCATCACTTCGGGTACGTCTGCTGCCAACTGTGGCGATATCTGCCCACAGACTTCGCAGCAAAGGAACGAGCCCTAAACCCTCGGCAATAGACACCGCTAGCATGATCAAGTGCTCACTATTTTCTTCTGCCCTCACTCACAGTCACTCAGCCAGTGAGGCAGGGTAGCGAGAAATCCCTCAGTGGCGCGCGTAGCTTACCGTTTTGCTGCCTTCTGTTTTTAGCCCTGGTCCTACCTATCACCGCCGGAACGAAACGACAAGTCCGCTTGTGGCCGAATCACTTAGGGAGCTTTATCCCCGTTCTACTGAACGAGTCTCTCAGTTATCACACAGAGGTACCTTCCCATACCTGCACAATAGGTTAACCAGCAAGTGATGGATCGACAATAACCCACCGACGTCGCTGAGTGGTAACTGGCAGAAGCGATTTTCACGTGTTTCACGCGTAGCGCTGTTCCTTCAAGACACTTAGTCCACGTAGCAGACACAGCCAGCACACAAGTCGTTACAGCAATAGAACCGGTGCATGATTACACTGAGTGCGCAAATTGTGCAAGACCGTTTGAGCTGCTAACATTTTGACTTGTCAAGCGAGAAAAAAGCGGAACACTGAAGAATCGAATGAGCTAACGCAGTAGAAGAATTCGTCGCTTCGTTGGATTTTTTGACTCTGGCGATTGATTGAGGAGAAGACGTTTATTCTGTAGCAGTGCCCACTTTGCATCCGGGCAGCAAATAGCGAACGAGTTGAGTGACCACATGGAATGCAAATTAGTGAATATGCAGAGCTGAACCATGATGAAGGGTTTCTTTGGGGTCTGTTTTACATAGAGGGCTCTTTAAATCATTTAAGACCCCAAAGGCTCAAAGATCGTTTACTGGGTCTTCAGATAAAAAAAAGATACAAGAATAACTGAAGAGAAAGCTGCTTTTCTTTAATCACAAATAATATTTTTCCCGTGTTGACTTAGACTGCAACCGATAAGTAAAAGCATTAGAGTTCCCATATTTATAAATTCGCTACGCAATTTGACAAAGCAGAGCCAATGGAGTATGTATCATTAAGTTATTTCTTTGCGCTCACGAACCCTAAAAATTAAATTCTATCTAAACACGTCATGGCTGTTCAATTATATCGGAGGAAGTAGACCATGTCTAACAGATCGAGCTACATCTAGCTATTTAACACCAGTGAAAAAAGATAAACGTTATTTTCGTATTTATAAAAGAAACCTGTGAAATATGTTATATATTTGGCAAAGAACTGCAATCTTGACATTTTGCACATTCAGATTTATTCGCGCTCGAATTATGTCGATGTGTTTGCCTTCTGACACAATAAAAGGCATTATCTGGAAAATATAGAGCAAGATATCTTTCCAAATAGAGAGACAGATATAACGCCAACAGCATAAACAAACTTAAAAATTAGCTCACGCTTAATATTGTCATTATAAGCAAACTAAAGCTGTTACGAAGTTCACCGCGAAACTTCATTAAAGGCAATCAACCTAAATATCTATCTCTTTTAGTTTGCATGAAAAATGTCAGATTTGATGTTAAGTCTAAGCTGAGAGGGTTTGACGACCATTTTGTCGGTTCGCCGTTTGCTATTTGTGTTAATGTCGTTTCACATACTTGACCCTCAGCGCACTCCCTGACAGCAACAAACATTTGTCGCTTGAAAACTGCAATAACATTGCCAACGACAATTGCACTAAAAGAATTCGTAATAGATTATACTGTGCACGGAGAAACAGTTTTGACTGCATGAAACTGAAGTTCTCTTTTTTCATTCCGTTCCATGAGCCGATCACTTAACCCTTCTTGTGTAAAGCTAGTGTGCGCTCGAAGTTCACACTTGATAAGTTTATATGATTTCACAACATTTTGCTTTGTTATTATAACAAAAACTGGCTTTGTTTTCATGTGGATTCCTGCTATTTTCGAAAGCAAGCTGCATATTACAAACTCGCTTGCTTTGAATATGTCGTGTACATAGTATTTTTAGGCCGTTAAAGTCTAATGTCAGACAATAGTCGTCAATAAGTGCTGTTTCCGGTAAGCCAGCCTCTTTCTAAATCTATAAACCTTTTTTGTAGTACTCAAAACATTAAAAAATCAACAGGTTGATCTGGACCTGAAATTCAATTATTTCTTCAAATTTATGAAGTCGTTAACGCAATACCAGACCTCGTGTGTAACGTTCGCCCACTATGAAAACCATCGTATCCCCTTGTTTCAAAACACCCAAAATTGATCTTCAATGTATTATACCCACCCTCATTGCAATTTATAGGGCATTATAATACCCACTCAATATCATTAACAGTTCTTTTTTCAGGTAGTTCATACGTATATTATTGTAGGTAAGAAATACTAACCGTGATCGCCCAATTCTATACTAGCCAAGATGACCGGGAATGAACAACCAACGGAAGTATGCGTGAAATCAGCACGACATCAAGTAACAGACACCTTTCTACGACATTAACAAAAACAACACAACAATTTTTCAGCATTTCGTGTTGTTGTTGTTGTTCTGAACTTCTCTGGCTAGCATCACGGCAGTCAGTCGACGCAGCTGATGGTTAATGATAATTGTAACGGTGATGAGGCATTGTAGGATGATGGTGATGATGACGCTAAAGTCGCCTGTGTGTAAAAGAATGCCGCCAGCGGTGTCAACGGCATTTGCGGTGGTGTCGATCAATCCTTCGGCAAAGCGCCATATACGAAAGCAAGAGGGCGCCGAAGAAATAGAGTATGTGGCAGACGGGCAAACAACCAGACACGACACGCAATGAGAACACATACATACATAAACAGTAGCGAAGGAAAAATAAATACTAATGTTTTGATAGAAAATGGAGAAAGAAGATTCAAAAAACAGCGTTTCATCGTTGCACTATCGGCTTTAGTTTTTAGGCGATTTTTATGCTGACCAAATGATTATTATTATTGTTACTATTGTTGTGAAAAAACTATGTACTGTTTACGCGCAGAGGGAAAATCGTAGTAATCTTCGGTTCATCAAACTCGTATCAGGTTTTCGCTTACACCTGAAATCCTGCAGCGTTCCCATTGCAACAATGTTAGTAGACTTTATGAGACGGGCAGAAACGGGCAATTTAGTAGATTGCCACTTTCTGCTTCGTGCACTTCTACGAATGCATAATGCAGCGAGATATCGGGATGTTTAATGTCAATGAATCCTTTGTAAGTGAAACCATGAATAATGGGGCATTTGCGTCTTAAACCACAATACAATTAAGCTAGTGCGCTCTACACGAATAAATCAAGTCAGTGTCATAACAGGTGTATGTTTCATGCGTTAATATCGACGTATCTCTAAACATTCTTGTGGTTCTAAAACTTTTTCCTTTGCTTCCAAGTGTAGCTGGCTATTGTCTCACTGAGTCAAGTAAGAAAATAACTTCGAAATGCTATATATGTGCGTGGAATAAAAGTTCTTTAAATGTCGGGAGAAAAAAGAACTTCATTCGTTCATGGCGTCTGTGTCTTCACTCTTCGATTCGTACATATCTATGTAGATAACAACCCTTTTTATCGAAGTTCTTTTTTGCGTTTTGTTGCGTAGCAACTAGCCGGCGAATATGTATATTTGAGTATTTATATATAGTATACGACAATTGAAGTCGGATTTACATCGGTCACGGTCAAGCTTGATCAAAATGCTTCAATCAAAAATCAAAATCAAAATCACGAATGACTATTCGTGATTTTGATTTGCACTCACTTGTTTGACAGCTAGGCTATAGAACCCCTGACCCTATCGGAAATTGTTCACACATTTGTCTAGCACCTGTGTGTCTACGAAAAACTCGGACGTTGCAATTAGCATTATTAAAACGGTCTTCTGTGGCAAACATCTTATTTAGATTGCGGCAGGGAAATGTTTGTATCTATCGCTTCATCTGTAGTAAATCACTTACCAGCGAATAAATGAATATACCCTAGATATTTTTGAGCAAGGACCGGATTAAATCTTGTAATTGCTAGTTGTTATGGTCATGTTACAACATCTCAATGCTCTCAGAGACTATTGATTCATTTCCTCAGTCTTGAACAATCGTCGTTTCTAGACAACTTTAGATTAAACACTTGGAGTAGTAAATCGAATTTCACTGATTCTTTTCTTAAAAAATATTACCCACATTTTTGTCGTAACTGATGAACAATTATCAGCTGCTGGTTGGCTTGTGTCACAATAAATTTTAGATAGTTCAATGATGGCTTTGTTTTTTATTTACCTTATGCCAAATGAAGTTCTTCTACTGTTTTCCTTTTTGTTAACTTACATTGGCCGCATGTGTGTCCAGTTAGCTTTGAGACTGTGGAAGAGTAACTGCAGCGCATGAGGTATTGATGCCTTTTTGCTTCGCTCGCCTTTCTTGGACCTGAACTCCCGGTGGTGCGAACTCCCGCTGAAATTTCTTTCCCACTGAACAACAAGGAACATAAATCCATCCATGTTTGTTAACTTTGTTGCCTCTCGTTTGACTCAAATTCCTTCCAGTGAAGTCGAAAGGGGTGCTGCTGGTTACTAACACCTAAGAAGCCGTAAATCGTCATATCAGCAAAGCAAGGGGATAATAGTGGACTATTCACAACTGATGCCGCTACCGTTGAGGGCATCACCGATGCAAACGCTCCGACCGCAGCCTCGGCCTCGTTAATGATGATTCACTCCCGTCGATGGTATCGCTGTCAACGCTTTTCCCATTTTGTCTTTGTCGACTCAATATGATGAGCAACGCGCGTCAGTTAGTCTGTCATTTAAAACAGTTTAAGTCATACGTTCAATGTGTATCTATAGATGTTACGGCTGGTGTCACTGTAAAGGCATGGACACAGGGTGTGGCGAATGAGACATGTTTGGAAAGACGCTGCTGTTATGGACGGGCTAGGATAAACGCCTGGTGCTGAACAATCTATTGGTTCGCTAATGGAACGCCAGTAAGGACAAGAATTTAACAACCTACTCTGTGACATTATTACCACCGCCGGTGGATGAGTCGAAGGTGACGAATGAAGGCACCAGGTGACGACGATGATTTTGCTCATTGTGATGATCACGCGCCATTGCGTCGATCAAGCATCCCCAGCAGCGGGCGATTCGGGCCTTGGAAACAACAATGAACACGGCGGCTGCTCATCTCTAAATACGCAGAACTGCTTTCGCTTCTGCCAAAGGTGATGATGCTGGTGATGATGAACAGTGATTGCCATCCTAGTAACAAGCTTCAGTTGTACACTGGGAGAATAAAGTTTGCGTAGACGATGAATGTCAAGATACTACTAACAGACAGGAATGCGAAGGTGGTAACGGATACGAATTGTCCGTCCAATTTGCGTTAGACGATGTTAATTATTAGGACAATTTTAATTTTTGTAACACATAATTATAATCGACAAAAAATGTTACACTAAATGTAGTTAATTCACGACGCCGGTTCGAATTCAATCTAATATTAACTTTGCGGTGCTCCATAAAACGTACAAGCAGGGCAGGTTGTTGCTAATCGATTTTCGTATCAATATGATTAAGTGGAGTGATATAAAATTGTTATATGTTTTTGAAACCTATAGCTAGTTGAATCTTATACTAGTTAGGTGGCCGACTTGCTGATACGGTGTTGGTCGTTTACTGAAATGACCACATAACCACAAATTGTGCCTCAATTTGCTTATCAAGTTGTCACTTGGCTAGAGTGACCCACCCTATTATTACTGCTACATTTATACCTCCAAGGGATAATATATTTTATCTAATTTTATTACTGGTATCATATCATCTGGTTACATATTTTTATTTATAAAGCAGATAATGTTGTAATGATGAAATTTACGATGTTTATCGAGACGATATAGGGCATATCGAGCTAATCTGACGCCAAACTCCTTTGTGTTACAATGCCTTAGGTGGGACAAAAACCAGTCTCTTCTCTAACTAGTCTATTACCGAATGCCCCTTCGTGTTTGTCTGTATATTAAACGGTAACAAAGGTAGTGCATGCACAAATGAAAAGGCAACGGGTGACCCTGATATTGTATTTTTTCGATTTTATCCGCAATTTGCTGTTGTTATTTATATACTAAATACCACCATTTTGTATCTTAACCGTTGGTGACGTTTACTAGCGATTCCTTCCTTTTTACTCAGATTTCTTGGCATAATGGTCCTACAATTGCATTTATAGGTGCCATGCATATATATATATATATATATATATATATATATATACATATATATATATACGGGGCACTATTTTTAATTGGCTCTTATTGACGTATGTGGAAAAACTGGACAGGTGCGTTTGGGGGCCGTTCTCTTTCATACGAGTTGACACACGATCTATAAGTGCAAAAATCCCTTCTCACAAGTAGCAAGTCCCAGTTTTTAAGTAACGTTTGCTGTCATTTCAACATTTTCACCTTGAACAATTCTAGAAGGCGCAGCCGCCCTAGTCATTCTGGTTTTACGAACCCTCTTCAATGTTTACGGTTCATTGACACCTAACAAGTTATTTTTTTAGTTACATAATTTACATAAAACAGCCAAAGAGTTCCTTAACTAAGCCAAGGGCAGGTACAACCATACTTGTTCTAACACTATACCTAAGGTCATATGGAACACCTACGTACTCTGCAGAAGCGGCTGAGAGTTTCAAGAAAAAAAAGGTTTCCGATGTTGAATCAAAAATCTTCTTATTAGGATTGGTATTCTGGAAAAAACTGCAAATGTTTAGACTTAATACTGTCAACCACTGTCTTTCTAATAACAATGCAAACACACTTTGTGTATCTATCATTAGCGGAAATTTTTCCTTTATGAAACAAAAGAACTTCGCACAAAAATATATTTGGCGTATGATACGATCTGAAATGTTGAGAAGAGGAAAGGCTTATAACGGCGACAGGTGTTTTCTATGGTAGGTAGAGGTAGCGTAGCAGTTTCGCGTGATGTTACAGCCACAGAAGCGACTAAAGATGCTGAAAGGTCACAATTGAGGCTATTAATATATATGTAGGTAAGGTGGTCTATCGTACAGACTCTGTGCGTCCCAACACCGAAATACTTCAATATAAAATAAAGTACACCCAAGCTTTTGATGGCGTACAACAGCAGCCAAAATGGAACCAGCGATCGTAATGTAATGATGATTTAAAGACTCTTCAGGATATTTTATCTTTTTTTATTATTTCAAAACATTCATGTTTGATATGATAAATGTTATTACACCTTTAACTATATTTATTAAATTAGGTATCTTTCCTTTTCATTTTTGACTTAATGATGTAGGAGAATCCCTTGAATGACTACATTTTGTTTCTTTCAATATTGCACAAAAGATGATTTCTTCATGTGTTATTCATGCTTGAATAATTCCTTTCTCAGGCCTAAAAATTGATGATATTTTAGGACGATTAAATCGATTATATACTTTTCCCATCGATCTGGATTATACTTTGGACAATATTCAGAAATTTGTGGATGTTATCATAGATTTATACTTATTTCTTTAGAAATTACTTCCTTAAATAATTTTTTGATTAAAGGTAATGTCCCCGACCTTGGCTGCTCTGCACTTCATTGTTTGTCGTTTTGGGCCGCGACAGAAAATCGAGTGCGCAGGTGCTTTCGGAGGCGATCTATATAGGTGTTGAGCTCTACCTTAGTGACTTGAAGCGGATGCGTATCAGGCTGGGGCAGAGGAATAGACAAGAAACCTGCAGCGGAGGGTCCACACATCCGCATGTGACGATGAAGTGTGTGTCGAAATAGTAGTTTAACGGCCAGTTAAATTAGACAGCTGTTTCATAATTATAATTATCATGCTTTTTATTTATCGTCTAATGGCAAAGCCAGACTGCAGTATAGTGTTAGCAATTATTTAACTGTATTGAGGCATTTAATAATTGATAGTTAGCGGTTATAATTTTTTGTGAGCAGGAGAATAATTTGAGATATGCTTGCCCATCATTATTCTACTATATACTGAAAGGTCAATTCTTTAAATCCACATAGAATTATTTTTACAAATAAAATCGGGTGCATAATAAGACCTGTATATTCCATGCGTCCGAAATCATTGCGCCAACTTTATTGTTATTAGTTATAGTAGTATTATTATTAACCTATCGATCACATTATAGTAACTTAAAAATTGAACTTAAAACTTCAACCGTTTCAACCATTCTGGTCCATTTTGAGTTCTAGATTTAAAATATTTTAATTATTAACTTTTTCTTCGACATTTTTATCAAGAGTCTATCAACGCTGTAACTTATGAATAAGCCTCTAAGTAACTTATGAGTAATTATTGTAAGTTATAACGTATATGTGCACCGCTACGAAATATATGCTAAGGTAGATATTGATTATCACTACCCTATTTCAGTAATTAAAACAAAAATGTAATTTATTGGATATTTATTCGTATTCATTGCGAAGTTGCGTTTGATTGGTGCAACACTTTCGTCGCGTTCTCCTTCCGTTGACACACAATGTCTCATTACGGGGGAATTATTGACTGTAAAAATTCTTATCTATATTCGGAATTGGTTTATCAAAGCTATTTAAGTTCTGTTTGCTTGGTATGTTTGCGCCCTCTTCTATGTGATCGTGGTTATGTTCTAGCTTCTGTGGTTTCGTGCTAGGCATTACATTGCTGTTTGTGACCATGAGATCTATCGCAGTAAGTAAAGCTAATTGTTGAAGCAGACTGAGTCGGGCCTTAAGGGATGAGTTAGAACGACGACGTTAGTGGAAATAAACACATCTAACTCATTTTATCTTTGCTCGCATTCAAATAGTTTATCGATAGACAACCGCTGCAAAGCTCATCCTGCTCTTAGCATGAACCAATGGTTTAGCCGACGCCAGCGTAAAATCGGGGTCAATGACTTATCCAGCTCAACTCAGGCTAATCGATGCCGCTGACGAATTCGGAGGAGTTCAAACTCGGATTGCACGACTGCACGCAGGAATTGATCCTACAGGAAGATTCGGGCTACGCGGACAGCATAAACATCTAAAATGCACGTATGATGAACCGATGCAACGTATGGACACATCAAAGTCGCATATCGACACACGACGAGGAAAGGGATGTTGGTTGGTTCCAGCATTCGCAGCTCTTGACTATGTTGAGTCCTGTCAATACAGGAAGAGAAAATGTGTTTTTGAAACGAACTATGGAGGAGGAGGGCCAGAAGCTATCGTTAGTGTCGGGGAAAGTGAACTCTCCAACAACAGCGGCGCTTTAGCAAGTTTATTCAAGGCAGGCCAGCCCAGTTCTGCGCCGATCTGCAAAGCACGGTTCTCGAAGTTTAGTGGCAATACTTGAATACTTATGGTATAGGGGTCATGACGGCGTCCGTGCAACCAAAGCAAACAGTATCAGCCAATATTATTGTGGTCTATTTCCGCAAAAAAAATTTCAAGCCACGTTAGGCATAGATTAAATAAGCTCTTTCATGCTGATTTTTGATGCTTTTTATTAACAACTACATTATTAGGAAAAGCCACATGCGTACGAGAGACCCTGATTTTAACATTTTCCTTTTAGACTTCCTGAGATTGCAAGCATGTAAGGTGCTATGTAATGTACGTATGAAACTATTTGTGGAAAAAAATCGCTTCTTGAACATGGAGACGCGAAGATACAACTGAGTGGCAACTAAAACCTTATGATTACAGCTCTCTTATGCAAATCGTTCGAAGTTTATTCTCGCTGTCCTTGTCAATTTCCGATTAGCTACAAAACGCGCAACAGAACAAAAAATCTAGAAATTATGCATAAAATAGAAGCTAAGTAATATCGCTATATCACACGGTGACCTCTTTGTTCAGTGAAAACGCATTCCCGAAGCATCTCGGAATAGTTAAAACGAGCAAAAACAGACTAGTGCTCTGTAATCGCCGGTTGACATGGTAAGTCGTGTTAACCGGCTGGTTACGGTGCTCATTTTTGTCTATTCGTTTGTCTTTGTCGCGAGCCCGTTAAAGCGGTTAAAGGCTGGAAAGACGAAGGTAGAATCGCGTGTTATTCGCTTCTGTCCGTATAAGATTCTTCCACTCACGTAAATTTTGGGTCCGTCTTGTTAAGCGCGTTGTTTACACATTATTGCTACTGGTAATCCCGTTTCGTTATTGCGTTAATCGATCACTGCTGATCGAAGAAGAAAGTATACTTTCCGTTTGCTGAAACGATAAAAACATGTTTAAAACCGAAGTGCGGGGCCAACTTTTTTTGATGCAGCAAGGCGACTATCCGGCTACTAGGTCAGTGTAGTTGATGTGAATTTAGCTAATAGTCTGTATTACCTAAAAAAGCTATCAGCCTTGTTAGAAGAACCAGCAAAAAGCGTCGGAGCAACTGCAGACAATGAAGAATTTCACAAAAACAACCCTTAAATGTGTTGTATTCATGCTCAGATTCCAATATAAGCAAAGTAGTTCCTTGCTTGTGGACAATGGAAGTCTGTCCATTAAATATAATCGCCAGCTCGTCGAATTTACTGACAAGGTTGATCAAAGCAGTTACGAAACCCCGACAACAAGCGCTCTATGTTCATTTGTTCCCGTAATTAATGATACTTTTATTATGCCATCCAGTCAACTTGATCACTCAGACCGCTCAGTATGTTTAGTCAAGATCATTACCAGTTCAACAGTCTCGACAGCCGACACGTCAATGGCCCGATTGGCCATTTACAGTAGCCGCCGATACGGCAGCAGCTTCTACTATGAGCACTGAGATATATCGTGTCATACCGAATAGATAATTGGCATGTATGATATATCTGTACCAACCTATGTCGGTGATAGTTGTTCTCCTTACCTTCAACAGAATTGCGAGCAAGTGAACCCGGCCTGGGCCACCACCAGGTCCGTCCCAGCTGTTCAAAAGGCGGAGGGAACTACGTCTGGTGTGTCTTGAGAACGCGTGCTTCGCTTCCTGATACTCGCGAACGTTATTTGGTGTCTGTTTTTTCTTTCCTTCGCTCTTGTCGTTGTTATCCCTGGTCTACCTTGGCATCTCGTGCCGTCGCAACTTTACTGCTTTCTCAGTTTCTAGCTACGAAAATACGTATCGACTGCACGAAAAGACACCCACAAACCGCGGAGACTAAAAGGCCGGGGCAGAAGGGTTTAAGCAACGAAGCTGAAAACTTCCAGAAGTGCTCAGCCACTACTGATGCTGTTGGTGGTTCGATTTCTTGTGAATATTTGATGTAGTTTTAAAAAGGCGGCGCAGTTGTATCCCAAGCTGCCGACGCGTCGCGCCTTTGTGTGTCCGTGAGATGTTTCTCTTTATGTGCAAATACGCCAGCACTTTATGGTGAACGCGTGAAGGAGTCAATATCCGATAAAGATTCTGTTTCGATAAATCTTCAAATAGAACAAGAAAAAAGATCGGCCGACCGCTCACAAATGGGGCAATACATAAAGAAACAAAGCGACAACATAAATCTTTTCAAAAAGCGGCGACGGGTGGAGGTGGCGGGGGCAGTAGTTCCCGTGTATTCGTGGCCACCGGCAAATATTCAACGAATAGAAATCCGCTACCAGACTACCTAATGGTTCCTATAGCTGTTTTTGTTTTTTTTTGTGTTTTGTATAGATGCATCTTAAGTGGTTGGTCACGTGTTTTTTTGTGAATGCTATCGGTTTTCAAACCATGTTGGTAGGTGCTGTCGCACAGAATTTTTAATTTAAATTATTCTCTCTGAATAACAATGCTCCATAACAACGATCATGGAAGATTAATCGTGTAAATAGACAACGCCACATCTAATGTCGGAGAAAATGTGTGGAATCGGCTCAACTGCTGAACAGAATTAAGAAGACACAATATATCGTTTTTCCTAAGTGCATTTCCAGTTTGTTGGTTACACATGTGTATGTTTGTGCCCGCATCGAATAGAAATGATAGTAGACTGAATACTCAACTGCCTACAGAAATTTATTTTGTAATTTTTTATAAATAAAAGTTAAGACGTAGAAGTTGCAACAAATGAGTCCCAAATGTGCGCACATGTGCGACGTGCATCCGAAAAATGTACCAAAATTAGGCTCTCATAAGCATCACACGAATTTAACAGTTGCCAAGGGTTAGCAGGATCATTTTCTCCGTAATTTGATTATTTTAAGCATTGTTTTATGGATCAGTTTCTTTTATTTGCACTTAGTGGATTCAAGAACGCATCCGTGGCTTATCCCCACTTACCCTTGATTCAAAGAGAGGAAGCGATGGTGCTCCCAATAAAGTTTTTGTGAATAGATTAGCATGTTTAACCAGTTGGCTGACACACAAAACAACCAGGCTGTGGCAAGTTATCTCTAATGCGTATACTTAATTAGATTATGTAACGCCTGTATACGCTTTCTAATTAGCCATTAGGTTTTGTCAGTTTGTACTGGTACAAATCCAAGTATTTGTGTTTCAGGTAAGCTTGGGTTTTGTAGAAAAGTACAGGTTTCTGACACATCAACCAGGAAGACTTAATTTTAATCTTCGGTTTTCAGCTCATAGACGATATGGCCGAATTTTATGTAATTGTTAAGAGTTGTTCTTTTTATCGTTGCACATGTTCAAAAGACAAAAGGGCTAAATGAGTCGACACCTCGTTTAGTTTTATCATTCGAATTCTACAACGAAGATGTAGCCCAAAATATATTTGAGATGAATCGCAATTTTTAGTGATGCATTATACGGATAACGAGACAGCAGCATCGCTACTATCTTATTCTTTGCTAATGAAACAGAATTTATGGGTGATATTACTTCTCCGCTTTATATATCATTCTTTATGGAAAGTTTTTGCATTTCCTTGGCTAAATCGCTCTACCAACGTCTGCCCGATTTAAGTATATTAGTAAACAGACAAATTTCTTCACAATCAAGATAGTGGTACAATAAAATAGTTCCACTGCCCGGCTGCAGGATGAACCCAATTAGGAATAATTTAATGAAATTGCCTTGACTATGCACGTAACATGGGTCTTATGTACTGGTTTCTATTTGCCGTTATTGGCCGCGCTATTTTTTGCCATATATGCACGATACTGCTGTGTTAATCGAACACACGGAATACGAACAGCTAACAAAACGCAACCGTTTCTCGCTGCCATATAGTTTGCCTAACTAGATGTATACATTGGTACCACAATCGCATTCTGTTACAACTGGAGGTGATCGACACATGTGCGTAAAGTGCTTGTCTTTATGTGTCATTTCATCAACGTGGATATAACTTGTGCTGCGTTCGTGTATGCATCTATGTGGCTTTTCCTATTTGAGATTTAGTCAAGGGTGAAAACGTGAATGCAGTCGGTCAAGCAGCGAGCAGTTCAATACACTGCAATGCAATTGTATACGAATGTGAATAGCCCTGTTCACCTAGAACGTTTCGTCGGACCAATGCCCTTAGCAGTAACATGGCTCTCACACCTGACACAACGCCACACCGTCACGTGAATCCAATGTTAGTGACAGTTGCTATCGGAATAGCTGTGACAATATCTTCCCTCTGGGAAAGCTCTCCGGATGGCAGTATGTGCAAGATGCTAACAACCAGATGTGTTAACCATATTAATACAACGATAGTGCGTTGTATCAGTGTTCTCACTCACAGATGTGCATCGGAGGAGGAATTAGATTCTGTTAGATACAAATTTAATTCCGAGCTTATTCTAGATCACTCTATACTAGAAGTGCGTCTGGGGCCTCGAAATTCAAGAACACGAACTGAAGTCCATTCTAACGTGTTAACAGTAATTACATTGCAGACTCATCTACTGTAAGCAACATAGGTGGCAATGAGGTCCACTTGGTTTTTTAAAATGTCAATGGCGAATTGTATTCCAAATTATAGCTCTCTGGTTCAAGCAGAACAAAAGGGGAACTCCCAATCCATTCTTCATTCCAATATAGGTGAGAATTTTGATAATTCGGGAAACGCATTCGTATTCGCACCTTTAGGTGGCCCTGTGGATCTGCAATTTATTTTGTGTTCACCTCAGTAGAATTTTTTTCTTCATTAACGATAACTATGGCAAGCGTATTTTACGTCGATGCCAACCGTGCGGTTCCAATGCGGCACTGGGTAACGTTACATTGAAGTTTGATTGCCCCAGGCATTACGAAATTTATTGATTCTATCACGCTGAATCGGTTTGTACGTTGTCATGCTACTTGCCGAAGCTTTTGCATCGGCCACCGGGTGATAAGTTAGGAAAAATTTCGTTAGCAACTCTATTGTCATTCACAGACCAAGCTTGGTGGAGCGTCATTTGGCTCATATTATTCGCCACGGCAGGAACGTATGCCAAAGACAAGCTAAGCTGGGGAGCTTAAAAGTTCTGGAGGGCGAATTGGTATGGCGGCAGCGGTTTTGGTTGAAACGGCAGCACTGCTCCAAAGCCGAATGCCGGTCCGGATGTGGCAAGACCGACGAAGTGGGCTCAGACATAGAACGGAATCGACCGCTTCGCTGACATGGACCGAATCGAGTCAGTTTGCTCGCAGGGACACTCCGCCGGCCGTTGTGGTTGGGAGGGAGGGAATACTGGCACCACTGGTGGAACAAACGCGCCACGCGGGCACAGGACAACGATCACCACTTCAGATGAGTCAAAGTAAAAGCGCCCATACAAAATCGGCCATAAGAGTCGGAAAAATCTCGAGCGTCCGTTTGCGTACCGGCATGCCCCTTCTTCTATCGTTATGCTTTCCGTGCCGAAAGGGCAACAAGATGACTATAACAATTTTAGGCGAAGAAAGCCGATTTTGCTGAACCTTGAGAACAACAGCAGCAGAAGCAGTAACAACAACAGCCGTGGCGGCAGCAATAACCATAACCACTGTAGAACTGCGCAGAAGACGACAGGAGTACAAGTAAAAAATAAGCCACCCCCATTGTCGGCTTTGTGCTTTTGACTTTTCGACGAAACATGGCTTCATTTTGGGTAAAAACTCAAAAAAATATGTACAGATATATATTTTAGTTGGCAACAACTGCTATGACGTTTCTGTTAGATACCAAATAATTATGGTATGGAAATACCACGCGCTCACAGGCGCTGACGATCTGAGCCATTAATTGCAGGGCCCGCATGCTAAACAATGTATAATAAAAGTTTCTCTAATAAGAAACTATTAAATTACACTACACGAGAAACAGAAGAAATTCTACATGCAAAATAATAGTGTGGCTGAAAGGTCAAAAGGTTTGCATGATTATCTACGGCAGTTATCAAAAAAATATTTTGATTTTAGCGAATAAGTCAGTTTAATTTTATCCAATTTAAATTATCTCTTTCACCTTAATTAAATTGAAATCTAAGCATATTTAAGAAGTGAGCATTTTAGGATTTCTCAGGAACATTTTTTGACAAATAACTAATGGTAGTAATAATAAAAATGGTGTATCCAGCTAAAATCTAATTGAAGCTTTGGTTTCCTAGTTTCAAACACTTTTATAGCATTTCTTTAAATTAGTTAGATTTATTATGCTTTTTTTCTATATAACTGGCGTCTGGCATCAATTTATGTAACACCTGGTTGGTAACGGACATTTACACATCGAAGAAACTATTTTTCTGACTAGGTAATCAACGTTTGGACTAACTTTTTAGCAAAACATTTTGTCGCCAGCCTATACGTTTCAGCAGCAATATATTCATATTATTTGGCAACCAAATCTAACTTTCATAGACATCGACATCATTCTATAGTGAATTACCTTAAGGTTAATAAACAATATATTCATATTTTGAACGCGTATAATTTGTCGTGTAAGATGTAAACTATTGTTGTTTATGCTTAACTTTTCAAGAAGGGGTTTGCCTTGTTTAGATTTAAACGTTTTTTTTATTTTTGCTAGGGGCAAAACCTCACAACCGTGCGTTTTTTGTTTCCATTTTTCTTGCATTTTTTATATTAGATTATTTTTAGTACTGTTTTTGTTGCTATCAGTAATATTATTATTATTATTATTATTATTATTATTATTATTATTATTATTATTATTATTATGCCATTACAAAAAGAAGCTTATTTTGTCCTATTGCGCAACTGACGTGTTGTAAATTGTCGAAAACTTTGGTACGTTTTTGAACTTGTGATAGAACATTCTGGTCTCCATTAAAGCTATCATAATAGGATCTTTCTAAGATTCAAAAGGTTATTACCAGGAACGAGAACTATATTGATATGCAAATATTTTAATCACTTGTGAAATTAAGTCGAACAAATGTACGTACTCGTACAAGGTCTAACGACCCTAATTGACTTCATAATAATAAACGGCTTGTTTATAACTGGATGACAACACAATCAAATCGTTCAATCGCTTTTGTCGATTGTTGCGGTAAACGGTCCCTATAAATGCTGCTTTAAACGCTCCTATAGGTATTGTGATAGACAAGTCGAGATTTATACGCAGTTTGCCGATAGTGATTAATATATCGTGGGACGATTTTGAGAGGTAATTCAAGTTTAAATACGGAAGTAGTCTGAATTGAAATGGACATTCGTTGGTTTATAAACGTCGTCACAGAAGAATAATTTGAGGAGCATTGAGACCTTTGGCGGAATGTCTACGGCGGTACAATTGCCGTATGATATGTTTTCCCCTTGCCACCAATCGATTGCCCTCACCCTTAGCCATGCCCCGCCCTCAGCATCTACCTCAACCTACTTCAGTTGCGTGCCGGTAGATGGCGTCACTGTCACTCCAACAAGTTAAGCAAATATTGAATTGTGCATTTCTGGCTAATCCCAAAAATTTCTATGAGTATTTTATTGGGATTCTCAACAAGCACCATCCACCCCCTCGGTTCAGCCGTGTTCGGCTACTATTTCGAGGGCAGCTGATCGTATACTGCCAATTTTGTTGCGAACGCCGCAAGTACACATGAACGCACACACGGGAGATGTTCGTAGACACCATTGAATACGTCTCTGAGGGGGATACACCGAACAAGGCTCACCAAATCTATCTAGGTCTATTGAGATAGTAACCTTTACAGAAGGGTCCAAACCCCACCCGCGAAATGAAGCAACAAGACAGACTCCGACACAAACACGTCTCAACAGGACTGAGAAGGCGCAGGATATGGTAGCTTTGCTTCGAGAGGATGTTTGGATGGCACGATAGAGGGTACGTAGTAGTTTTTGGTCACTTATGTCTGAGGCAGCCAGGATAGGTCTGTTTAGAGGAGTCGTTGTTGCGCCTCCTATTGCGGCTTCTGCGACTGCTGGTGTTCGACGCCTGAACCGCCTAGTGCCGTTTCTTCTGCATTCCTGGGGGCTCCAACAGTTCCACGAAATGCTGGCCCTTAGTCTATTGGTCCAGCTTCTGCTTGTGCTTCTGTCGGCATCTTCGTCGCGTCGGAGATCAAACAGCAAATACGGGTAGTCCCAAGCAGTCGTTCAACTGACAGGTCCTGCAACAGTAGGAAGGTTGGATGCGAAACTTAGGAAAGGCTCGTTTGGCTGAGAAATTCGACTCAGAGGGACCTACCGTAAGATCACTTACGAGTTTGTCGATAGACATTAAGTTTTCGTATCGCTGATTTGTTATTACGATTAAGTTTGCGCAAACAAATTCAGTTTAGTGAATTCTAATAGTCATTTTCCAATTCACGAGTGCACATTGGAATCGAAAAAATGCGGGCGAGGAATGGAATTAGGTTTATTGTATTGTTAGTGAACGAAAAAATTCAAAAAGAACTTGTAATTACAATACTGATTTTGCTTAACATACATTGGTTGCCCGAACTCGTGAGTTGTACCAGGGTTTCCAGGGTCTCTGGATAAGACAATTGCCTGTGAATAAACACGCATTTAGTTGCAACAAAGGAATTTGATACCTCCATATGCAACAAGTGTGTATAAGGAGACTTGAAATTTTTGTGCATTGTTTGTTTTTTGTTTTAAAAACAGCGTACTTTCAACATATTTACGACTCGTTTTTTATTAACAGATTTGCAGAACCCTTCATAATATTACAAGCTTCATAGACGTGACTCTACGTTAGTTGGCTATGAACTATCTTTACGTATGCTCCATACATATTTGTTAACTATGCATTCATTTACAGAGGAATTTTTTAAACTCCAGCGACGAATGTGCACACTCACGACGACGGGATTTCTACGCACTTGCACCTTAGAGTGATGAGTAACGGACGGAGACCCTTTAAGTATATCGTATTATAGTCACTGCGTTCTTTCGGTTCATTTCCGGCAAAAAAAGAAGATCAACTTTTCAACAAGTCCTAAAGTAAGCTCTCAGGATGACTACACCCGCCCAATGGAGGCCGCTGGGCTGTTTTATGGTGTTGGCTGCCACAGCTCTCTAGGACCGCATAAACCTGTTAGCCGAATTTCGATCCTGTTGAGGCAACGCATCTAACATAGGCGAGAAGGAGAGATTATAGCTATGACTGTGATCCACTCTAAAAGGACATCTACATGGTATGCGTCCACACGTAAAGGTGAGGGAGGAAAACCTAAACGCTTTTTCTCATAGTATGTATGTCTCATGCTGTATGAATGAGCAAGGGGTTTCACTGTGCCTTGTCGGGCAAAGTTTCGTGCGGTCGTTCTGTCGACTCCGGGCGGCATATTCGCTTTTAAACCGGCAGCCACAAGGTGCCGACCAAGAGGGCGATAAAATGATCCTCAATTCCAGGAGCATAAATAGTTTGAACCAAGAACTCTATGGAGGAAGAACCCTCTTTCTTCGCCGCGCAAACTTGCAGCAATTTCGACTTACCCACAATACCAACCCACTGACTTTCTATCGACCAAGAAGAAGAGTGCTAACTTTGAGCATCACTCGAGCTATGATGACGTGTACTTCACAGGGTCATAACTTGAGTCGAAAATTGAGGACACGCAAGATAAGATCTAAGTCAGCTCATCATCATCCGATGCAGCGAGGCTTTTCTCTTCGATGTTCTCGGATAACAACAACAGTAACGGTAACACCAAACGCAACAGAAACACCAACAACAACAGCAGAAACACCAACAGCAGCAGTAGCAGCAGCAATAACAACAACAACAACAACAACATGCTAATCTGTACATATTTGTCAGCGAGCACCCATGTGAGAGCGTAAGATCAGAATCTTGCTAATTGCAAAAATTCGGTCTCGAAGACTTCTTTAGATAGAAGCCAATATCACGATGGGAATATGTACAAGACATTGAAAGGATACCATAGGCCTTTTTTGCACAATATCTACATGCGATTTCAGAGTTCTGATCAGACTCTTACTTAGCCGCGACTGAATACGAAAACGAGGTTTTCTGAAAAAAAATTCTGTTTTGGAGAAACTCGACAGCACATTTCGAGCTCGGTGGCTTGATGCATTCGTGTGCGCCTTGCGATCGGATAAGGCACGGGTTCGATCCCCGCCGCTGCACATTTATGTTTATACCTATGGGGTCCGTCTTACAAAGTAATGCAAAAACCGCTACCGTGGATGCTAAATGTTGGCTGATGGTCAGCCATAAAAAATATTTATAGATATTACTGAAATTTCGACTATCCCGAGTCAGAGGGTCACGGAGAAAAGGGAGTGAATGACTGATTTTGCTGAGTGGCATGGGATTGGTGAAATTAACCTTGTCCGCTTTTTATGCACAGATCCGGCCCGCCATGGCTAACATATATAGAGACACAATTTAACTCTTATTTACCCAAATTTAGTGTTGTAAATAATGTATATATAGTTATGTACAAAATGCATTGGCTGACCACTTCGAGTTATTGGCAAGGGCAAGGGTAAGAGTAACACGCTCCACGTCTATAACAATCATAAGTGTCATCAATTTGTATTTTATAACAGTTTAAGTCAAAAATAGTACTCGACACCGTATAAATATAGACTTTTAGTAATGGGAAGCAAACTGCCTTGTTGCTAACACGCCAGCAATAGACACGTAATTAAGAATTGCGTAAAAAGTGCAGAACATCTTTACAACAAAATAAAATGTGAGAAAAAAGTACAAGAGCTCAGTGCGGAAATGTGCCTAAGAGAAGTACGTCAGGAGTACTTGTTCTGCTGTGGTTGCTACTGATACTGCTACGCCGCTAACGACACTCACAAATGTAGTTGTCATAATAACGTTTATTAAGCAAAAATGAACACCTCTATGTTTTGTAATGACCGCGGCCTTGTTCGTCGCTGAAGCCATCCCTTGGCACCGAACGGAGCTGCTACTCTCACAGTTGATGAAGAGTGCTCATCTATCTAGCTATCTATTCGCTTAGCAATCTACAATTGCCCTAAGAGGAGGAATGAGGAGAAAATGTTATTTTTTACTTATTTGTTTGTTCATTAGAATTGCTTCTCTTTCTGTTCGGGTGTCCGCTGTCAAAGCTTCAATCCGACTACGGAGATGTTCGACAAAACTGTTAGCTTCGGCAACCAACGCTATTTTGACAATGGACAAGTCGACTGAGAATAACACCCACAATGACAACGACCACGACAACAATAACAGCTCCACCAACAATAACAACAACAACAACTACACGAAAGGCTAGCCAGGGCGGTCAGTTTGAGTGACGCTCGACCAAACACACAAACCGAATTCTGTCTGCTTTGCGCGGATGTCGGAATCCTTTCGAAGGTGATTCAGGGTATCGTTGGTCGCCTCTACGCGCTGTTTGTTGTTACTGCTCGTTCGCTGTTCCTGGTGTTGCTACAATCGATGTTATTTTTGTATGCCGATGTCGTCAGTTTAAACTCCAACGTTCATCAAGCAGTTGACGGGCGGTTGTGTGTGTGATAGAATCGCATGTGCACCCCGGTAGTGTGTGAAAACCGATCGTTGTCGTGTTAACTGTTCGCAACGTATTAGCAGACAGATTTTTTTGAAGAAATTTTCGACATCGTGTTAGAGAAAATCAAGTTTTTCGGGAAAACAGTAAGAAGGTCAGCTACATTTTACCAAGACTGTAATGAATAATATATATATATATTTATAGTATATATCATAATGTTGCGAATGAACGGTCAGCATAAAGTCCGACTGCTGGCTTCTCTTATTCAAAGTATTTTTATATCAGATTCATCTTCACCATCGGCATAGAATAGGATCCGTGTGTCGATGTGTTTAATTAACGTTTCGACCAACATTATTCGCAATATTCGTACGTTTATAACGTGGCACTGCATAGGTAGCTTGCTGCCCAACAAAAAAACAGATATTAAAAATAGTAATCATTGACAAACAAAGGAGTAACATTCTTTTATAGAGACACCTATTTTTTAAATGGATATTTCTTGACACGAGATCTACTAATGGATCGCTTGCTTCGTCCAGACGCCTGCATTTCCTTCGGCAGTTAAACGACCGGAAGTGAGCTGAGTAGCCTAATAGACTCGTTCGACTATTCCATAAAGAGAAGGTATGTCGTCGAGAAACGGTATTAGCATTCGGAGCGCCCTAGAGAAGCGCACCTGAACACAAGATGGAAAAAAGTTGTAGCAGCGCTAAAGCTAGATAGCACCACACACACACACACACACACACACACAGAGAGAGGGAGAGAGAGAAAGCGACGGACTCAGATAGACTTCCACTGCCCCAGGAAACGTGTTGTTGCCCACAGAGAGGTCTTCTTTCGTTTGGCACAGTCAAACATCCAGACATTTATAACAGATACTTCTAACCATCCAACCCGCCCGTATCTACCATACAGTCTATCAGCAAAACGACAACTACACCGCATGCACCCATCTTGGGGATAACGCGCGGCGGCAAATGTAAGGACCAGTTTTGAATCGACATCAATTGCTTCTAATCTGCAGTCAAACATATGTTCAGGTAAGCGTATTTCCTGTGAGCTATACGCGGCCGTCGCTTTCTAGAAAGCCAGGAATGGGACTGGAAGATCTGAGCATAGGGCCCGACTTGCGTTGAAGGTTGACACTCGCTGACGGCTAAACAGAATACAAGAGGAAACGGTGAACTAGACCGACTGAGCCTTCACGTCCAATACCGACTAACTGATATCCACATACACGTACACAAATACGCATTTACATTCGGGCTTACGTAAATAAAAAGCACACAATGCATGCGTATGTGTCACTCTACATTCTGATCGGCGTTAATTGGCTTATTGAGGTGTGCACCAAAGCATTGTTTGTTCAGTTATCTAAATTGTGTTTACCTATTTAAATATTTACATTTAAATTGTTGAAAAACAAGAATACTGTTGAATTATTGGATACAAAGTAAACTTAATTTCTGACCGTTACAACGGATACAACTTTCTAATCCTAGTTCTTCATTACGTGACAATCAAATAAACAAGAACGTGCTCCATAAAAAGCGCGCTTCCTTCATGTACATTTACAGGCGAGGTAAGCAATACATAGGTGCTTTGGTCTCGTGCGTATGAATTACATATTGAATTTTTGGGATTTGCACACCATTGTGAGTTATACGTGATTAAACATAAGAATTGTTACATTTCTAGTTATAAAACAACACGCAATATTAACACATTTCCAGAAAATTAAAATATTTAGATGTTGTGGCATATATTTTTAAAGTCCATATGTTACCTCTGCACATAAAAGGTATCATAAAGGGTAAATTATCAAAGGTATTGTGGCCGTACAGATCTGCTAGATTCTAACGCCTGCTTGAAGGATGCATACAGTAGCCGTCTAACTAGCAGAATCTATCCTCCATAAACACTCTTCTTCTATGGGGGCTTGGCTGACGGCTTCCCAGCCATCTTGGAAATCTTTTCTTCAAAACCGTTTTGTCCATTTGAGCTTTGGAATACATTTCTACTGCGTCTTTTATGTCCGCCTTACGCAGAGAGATTTTCCAGTTTCTCCCGGATTCGGATCAGTTAGCATGGTCCAGCTAAGGAAGACTCGGAAAGCCGCGAACCTTGTTGTGATGCCTCTGTGCTTCCAAAGCTTTGCGGCTCTACGGTACTCACTCTCTGATTCCAAGAACAACAAACCAGGAGCGAGTTATGCTGGAATGGTACTCCCACCGGATCCACACCGATGGAGTCGGTTTAACTGCGGAGGCTGGCCGGTCGGTCAAATAACTGAAAAATTAGACTCCTTGCTGAGCATTCGTCTCCCAGTGACAGAGTTAGGGCGGTAGTTGACTGCAGCAGACGGCCAATATAACCACAAGTCGGGTATGGGATCCAACACACAGGCTGGGGTCATTCGTTGAAACTCGACCATTCACGAGAATTTCACAAAAACGGCACCTCCGTGGTGACACGGCCACCCGCATTCACTGGACGTTGAGAGAATGTACGAATGGATTCTGAGCAGAAGGGAAACATAGGCGTGGTGTGTCGGAAAGGAAATTACGAAGGAAGCACAAAACAGAAAAACTTTAAAGCTTACTTGACCCAAGCAAATAATCCTTCCACATCGACAGTACCGTCATTACATTTGAGTGCAGTGAAGTTTTTAGAAATTGAGTAAGTTCAACGTCATAGGGGGGTTTTGAAAAAGGCTTAAAGCAAGACCAAGAAAAGCAAGATGTATGCCAGTTTAAGTAAAGTAAGCAACTATCATAACCAAGGCAACAGAAAGGGTCAGGAGTCTCGTTTCAGAAGTCACGAAAATAAAATGTAAATGAGCTAGGACGCTAGAAGAGCCCTCGAAATTCCCGTGAAAATGTTAGAACTGATTTATTGCAAAAACAGTTCTTAAGCACGTCGTAGAGAAAGGTAGCAAAGAGAATCATAAAGCACATGTTTAATCTGCTTAAGGATATATCTAGCGCTTGGAGGTGCATTTAGCAAAATAGGAATACTCTATAGGAATACTTTATAACCTTGCTCAATGACTCAACGGGTGACCAAGTAATTGCTACTAATTGCCCTGATCGTATAAATCGAACGAACGATTCTTCACAGTAATTCTCGTCGCTGGAGTCTTTTAGCGTTCAGGCGCGTGTAGCATTCCGACTTTGTGCGATGATTCTTGAGGAATCGACCAAAAAGGTGGTGTTTCGCATCGTTGGATTCCTTCAGGGAAAGACAGTACTTACTTCGCATCACTTTGTTTCAACGACAAATAATTCTGCTTTACAACTCCGCCACTTCCCCTCACTCCGATCGGAAGTAGCAGAAATGTGCTACATTGATTTGCAATAGTAGTTGCAAACGGTGTTAGCGTCAGCTACCAACGGCTCAAACATCAGCATCTCCTTGTTCCAAGACAACTAATCAATAGAACTCAATCGAAATTACCGGAACAAGCCTCAAGTCAGTGTTAGATAGTTGTTACAGTTGATGCATTCTATGTAGTCACCCGATTACTTCATCCACTTCTTTCCTTTCCTCAACCTGAAATGACGGAGAACAAGAAGACAGCGAAGAGGACTAAACGCATCCTCTATACACAACCGCAGGCTCGTTACCCAAAGAGTCGTAATTTTTGAGGTGATGCTTCCTGTGACGAAATACACCGAATGCATGCGAAGATTGCAATGCGGGTTATGTGCGCTGAAAAAGAAACTCCCACCACCGCAATTTCAACCCCTGAGTCGTGGTCGAAACCGACGGTGAACTCGAATCGCCTCTTGGTTGGACTCAAGTCAACTTCGATATCAACCGCGCCGTCGACTGAATAGAAATAACAAAAATGGGGGAGATATACAAAGGCGGGAAACACTGCTGGCTGGTTGATGATTAGCGCGAGGGGAGAACGGCTTATAGGGTCGGGTCAGATTTGGACTTGAAACTATTTCAGAAAGTGGCATATTGTAGGGTGTTTGACCGCACCAGGAAATGAAGTCCTACTGTAGTCAGTTAGTTTCCTTACTTTTGGTACGTTAAACTTACCGCCATCCAGCCATACGGCGGCCGGTGTGACTGTCGGACGCTGTTGCATGCTAATGCCAAAGTATATGTACGAGCGCATTGTCTCGACTCCGAAAATATCCAAACGTTGCAATAGTTTTATATCATTAACACGAAAAAAAACCATGAGTCTAGTAGCAGTAGTGTTTCCGTACCAATGTTGAGCAGAAGCGAACTGAGTCACATTTGCGCCTCAACGCGCAGAGTCGACTCGTAATGGACTACATAGAAGTCGGCGTCGCTGCCACTCTGAATACGACATCTGCTTGTGCGGGTGGCCTGGGGAGGTTGAGGTCATTGAATTCTCGGCTGTCGCAAATTGCCAAACTCGTACCCTGACTGTGTACTCAAGATCCGGGTCCCAATGTCTCACCCCGTATTGTCCACTCGTCGACAGGCCATAGATACGAAGCGAACTAATAGGCAGCGCTAGTCTATATAAATGTACACAGATAAGTGTACACGTTAGCAGCCGAATCTGCCTCTTAGTCGCTACTGTCCTGTAGGAGCGGCCATTTTGGTTATTACGGTTAAAATGGTCGCCTTTTGCGAACGTGTAAGGAAGCGAAAGTTTCTTCCGCATTTGATAATTCGGATAGAGAGAGATGGATCGAGGATCGAGAGTAGCTCTTCAGATTGCTGAACGGCTAGGTTGCTTCAGCTTCCTGCGTGCTTTAGGTCATCAATCTACAACGTCCATAAACCGAGTCCGCTTAGCGACGATATATCGGTTCAAGTCACTTTCGAATGTAATAAAAGAGGTCATTGCGCTTGACGGTAGTTATGCCTAGAAAGAAATTAGACGTATACTTGAAGAAATGACGACTGAGCAAGGATCCATAATGACGTTATGAATCTACATATCTGTCGTGTGTGTGTGTGTGTGTGTGTGTGCGGGGGGGAGGGAATGGACATATGTGCGATAAGCATATCGTATACGCTGTAGCACGTGGCAAAACATTCAAGGGTCAATCCCAAATTCGTCATAGCCAATGCGGGTAGGTCTGTGAATATCAAATGCCTTGCGGTTGAACCATGATCATGGTAACACGCGCGGCGATTCAAGCCACCTTCATAAGTGGTGAAGCGTGCGGTTCTGGGCGAGCGTCACTAAGAAATCCCCGCCGTTGATTGGGCCATCGGCCAGTAAGAATCTAATCGAATTTGGGGCACCTACAGAAAAATCAACTCGAACAGTTGGTGATGGACGAAGTCTGATCTTCTATTTGCCGACAATCTTTTGCTCGGTAGAACGAATCTAAGGCGAAGGAAAAGAGCATAATTTGGTTCCGGTGAAAGCTATTGCTGCTACCACAGTTAATACTAATTTCATATTGAATCGGACTATAGAATCATCACGCATCGTAATGACCATACGGGCCAACCAAACCCAGCCAATGTCGATGATGACGAATCGATCAAGCTGATATAAGCTGACCTCTAGCTAGTATGTGTGTTTTTCATGGCGATTATCCAGTATGGCCAATCGTTAGCGTATTTTGGGCTATCAGGAAACGGACAACGCTGTTTACTACGGAATGTCTCCTCCGATAGCATAGAAGCAATGAACAAATTTTGAACGTATTTACTTTCATCTACTTCAAATGGACGATACGCATTTCCTATCCAAAGCAATCCAAACACACAAAATTTAACGTTTCGACTACAAGTATAGGTAATGACTTCACACATTCACAGTCTAGAGTCGGAAAGGACCGGTTTTGTAATATGGCTACGGTGTTGAATTGCCACTGTTCATTGATCAGTTCCATTTCGTGTAAAATGCATGCAATGAGCTCTAACACGAACAGGTTTTGTAGTTTGCAATGAGAAAACGCAAAAAGGTTCTCCTCATGTGATTTATTTGGATATCAATTTGTATTTCTGTATACATTACTATGGTAACATTATGTTCGATAGCCTATGAATAACACCGCTGAGTAGCGTTTGCAGTGAAATATCTTGGAAGTATTTTTGTGGTAAAGTTGACGTAATTCAATTTTGATTGTACGATACTAGTTCTAAATTTTTTTAGGTTAATCATACGATACCCGTTTAGAGTACTTCTCCCAATCCGATGAAGTTTTGAATTTGAACAAACTAAAATGTTTTTTTCGAGTGGCTTAAAGTCAAAAGAGGCTTACTAATGCTTTGCTTTTCAAAAAAATCTACAACATGCGTTTAGCTACATTAAAGTGCAACACTTTGAACGCAGTGGTCATCTCAGTCATGCGAGATTACGTTTCCAGGCAATTTTTCCTATAGTGGTGTAACAGTCTAACCAGCTGCGTGACATATTGCGCCGTTTTTGTTGCATCCAGATCCCATTCACCCCGATATAGTCCAGCTGCGCCCAGAGAAAGTCGAGCAGTATCTCATGACAATACCTTCACGAATTAGCTAAAAATGCCGTTTGGAACCGAATCTATTTAAAATAAGACCGGGTCATGTCAAATGAACGCAAAACAATTGTGGAGAATCTTACCGCAGGTGTTTTTTTTGGGTAAAACTGTCTCAGATTGGTTAAACACGTATGAACAAATTTCTGCAATACGCACAGCCGGAACTTATGTTGAACGTACTAGACCCGAGTATTACAGAACTTAAGCGAGATCCCTCGTGTGTATGACGTGACAGATTGCAGGCGTTCCGCTTGTGCCTAGACCTTCTGGCAAAACGAAATTTAATCTACCTCAATTCACTCAGACACTACAGTTCTGCTTAGTGAGTAACCTCAGGCCAAATTACCCGATCTAGCATCTCGTGCTACTTGAGACATAAAGGCAAACACAGGTACTAACATACGACTGTATCGATGTATTCTAACGGTGACAAGACAAAGTTAACAGCAATGAGTTACTTCCTTTGCTAAATCGGGATCTACTGCCATCAGGCCAAGAAAACCAATTTCGACAGTATTAGCGAATCCCTGGGAGTAAGTGTATGCACGATGCATGTTCCTTGGTGGCCAATATGAACACAAAAGGTAATCTAATCGGATTCAGCGCCAGAATGAACCAGAATGATCACAAAGGGGAGCGTATATAAAGGTTTGTAGGGTTGTGGACAAAAAACCGGATAGAGTTTCCTTCCTGGCCCCGTGCAGGGCAGAGGTTTGCGTCTAGGGGCGTCCAAGAACTCCTCCGTAATAAAAACTGACTGCCTAGTCCAACCCCGATTTAAGCACTTTTGTACATGATTTTTGAGTGTTTTCACATTTCTGCGTTTTTCGGCGGCCACCTCGTCCAATCCATTGATTGAGTTGCATCGGCACACATTAAATGCTATGGCAGCGGCAGCAGGAATAAGCACAGCCTCTCCGCTCTAGCTAGGTATTACAGAAAGTTAAATATTTATTCTTTAATACAGCAACGTCTCGCGGTCTACAATAATCGATTGAAAAATTCGATTTTCGCCTTTGGACCTGTGTTTAACTCGCTCTCTCTCTCTCTCTCTCGCTTTCTGTTGTGTTTCGTTTTCGCTCAGAGTTCGAGTTCGTCGTCGAGTACTACTAGGTCGAATACATCTGTCGCGGGCATGAGATGGCCACGTGCCCCGACAAGCGCCATAAGACTAACAACGACACGAGGCTGCCGTGCCGTCGCCATATGCTGTCTAGCCCCTGGGTGAGAAGTCTGGGCGAGGTCATCTAATGCTGTTGAGTTCACGATCGATGTTCTACCGAATACACTGAATGAATGAGTCGATAGCTACGATACGATACGACTACTTAGTTTTCTCAGTCCTGGCACAATCGCCTGTCTTTGAGTGGTGCCCCTGGGGGTTCGGCTCAGCATGCCAGAATCGGTACATTCATGCCCAGACATGGGTTCATGGCCTAACGGCTTGAATTCCCGTAGGCGACCCAGAAGCCAGATGGGACCGTCATATATAGTGCGTACATTATATGGACCCCGTCATCATTAACTTCGTTGCTGGCGTTAGAAGTCCACACTTTTGAGATTAGTACACAGTGGCTTGGGAGATCGTCATTCTAACTAATCCCTCGGTTGATAAAGCGGAAGGGGCAGGTGGTAGACTCTGCTGTGGAGAGAATGGATTAAGGCGCCAGCCACTACAAGTTATATATTCACAAAACAAGATCAGCGTAATGTTGGCAATATCGGTCGAAGGCGATTGAAATGGCAAAAGGTTCTATGATAGTTATGAGCGCTCACGAACTTGATCCATCGAATTTCAACGTTCGAACGAGTTCAACGTTCATGTGTGTTGCTTCCACACAGATAGCAGCTTATAACAGCCTCCTGGCCTACGACCAGCCGCTACAGTACTGTAAACTCACTTATATGGCTGATAGATATAGATCCCTATGAGAAGAACATTCTCATAGGGATCTCATAGGAACTTGCCTTCCCCTTTCCAGCTTGCGAGGCCGCTTAGACATTTGGAGATACATTGGCCACGTAGGAGAACGTATTTCCTTTCCTTCCAAATGAAATTGATGATGCATCTACCCTGACGATTCTGATCCTCTATGATCATATATATAAATTTTGAAGAATTTCCTAGTTTTCATAATCAGCCAGACGACATTGACAATAACTATCATGCCCGTGTAAGTCGGTGAGGCAGAGCCACTTATTCATGTGAACATGTGAAAAAGGCCGATGTGGCCGCCGACGTGTCTGGATGTGGTTGATGCTCTCTTGTATGCCACTGACGGCGCGGTCGTTTAGAATAGTCCCGAACGCAGCAACTGCATCTTTCAATCTAGTTAACAGTTTATTAGTTACGACCTCAGTGTCGAGAGAAAGATCGACCAACAACCAATCGGAGCACCCGCTTGATGGCATCATCAGTCAAAGCTGAACGCCAGCCAAGGCAACCAGAAATGTCGCTTCATGTGGGCGCGTCTGTGTGTGTGTGTGTGTGTGTGTGTATGCATCGGAAACTTCGCAAATGCGGAGACCAACTTATTGATCTATCTCTGAATTATTTGGGTTCACTTTTGCCTCCGGGAACAGAAGAGGACATCCATAACCACCAGATTATATAGTGTGAAACATTCAGTTTTCGTCTCCTCGATGATGAGCTAATCCCGTTCATACGCTCTCTTGAGTAGACTCGACTGACCTTTTTTTCATTATTACTTTGGATACCTTCAACTATGTTTAGGGGTTGGTTGGCCCCAGTCGGTCTACTTTGACGTAAGGGCATATATTCGAAAGCGCTGATTTCAAAGATCGCTGAATTTACCCTTCGACGCGATACCTATTTCTAGGGAATCCGTCGGCACTCGTTAAACAACGTCCTTCGTTCGACGCTATCTTGTCCCATGAGCGAACGTTCGTCAAACTCTTGAAACTGGCCAACAAGTACTAGTTTGAATTCAGAAATCCAGAATGGGTTCTTGCTCTCGGCGATAGCTAGTCTCTGTCAGCACCCGGGAGCCGTCGGCACCACCACCACCACCACCACCATCACCACCCGCGACGCTGCCGATCTGCCGACGCCGAGACGAAGGAAGTTCGACCATTCGAGTCTTCTTCATTCTGTGTGAGAGTTTGTTGCTAACTTCGACTAGCCACTGTCGTTGGCTGTTGGGAAGTTACACGTCGCCAACACCAGAGGTGTTGGCGACGTGTAACTTCCTTGAATCGAACAATAGTCAGGGTCTTCCTTCTGATCGTTCACCATCGTCCCAAATGCATAACTCGCTTTCTGATTGGATCTTTTTCATATTAGTTAACGATTCTACCATTGCCATGACATGTCACGAGCAACACTAGACTTGAAGCTAATTGGCTGTCTCGATTCTGGCCGGAGGAAATAATTCTGAGTCGGCTGAGTCATCGACTAGCAACGGTAGTCCGCCTCATCAACGAGAGAAATTCCTAGGAGTCTCGCTTCCATAGTCAGCTCACGGCTGTTGAAAAAGCATCACATAACCGTCGGCAACTGTGAAGCGCCTTCCCGCTACGGCAGACCCACAGGGGCGGCGTGAGAACCTTGGCCAAGAACAGTTCGGCCATGAACATTTGACGTAGGCCGTAGGCGCATATCATCGGTCCATCGTCGGGCAAGGGTGGATAAAACCAGCCATGGCCACCGCCGCCGCCGCCGCCGCCACCACACTTCGCCGGTGGCATAGAGGTTTAGCCTAACATATATCTCGACGACGACGACGATGCCGGAGTCAATTTGGCCGACTCAACGTTCGCGGATTGGCACCTTGCCACTTGAGCTTCTGATCGTGCAGCGCCGTCATTCGACCTCACAGTCCGGCTTGAAATAAGTGTGGAACGCATGGCACTCATCTGAACCCAGTCATGATCTGGCTGTATTTCACTGAGCCATCAGCTGAGATTCCGCGCGTTCCCCGTTAGTCACAGCGTGCACCGGCAGTTCATTGCCGGATCAGTGTTTTTTTTCGTTTTGTTCTTTCGAGAGTGTATCGGTTGGTCGATGATAGTTTGCCAGTTGTATAGGCACGTCGGCCCTGTGAGTGCCTCTGTAACAACATCATCGTTGGCGAGGTCGTGGCGGAGGTCCGTCTTTGCCTTAACCTGGAGCCGCCTTTCCCGTAGAGACAATAGCCGTGAAAGTGAGCGATGCCGAACGATGTGCCCACCCTGATCGTGGCCATGTATCAGCTCGTCAGTTGTTTTTATCACGGATATGGCTTTTGATGTACTTGATATGGCTTTAAGCTGTTTTTGATCTGAACCAGCCTTCATCGGTAAGCTATGCAAACACTGTTTACAAAACCCAACTCTCTGTATTTCGTGATCTCTGTGCAATCTGAGTATATTCATTTGTTACGGGAAGATGTATTACGCAAAATATAGGGGGTACAACTACGTCTCCTTCAATTTCAAGTCTCTCTTGTATATCGTGTCGTATTTTGTTGGCTAGGTCCTGGACTTTTTTGTTAAAATCTAGTTGAAAAATAGAAACTCAGACTGAAGCCTGCTGACAAAATACAGTTGTATTAGCGGATTCCAGAACTTCTAAGTTTACGCTTTCAGTCATTGCCTCGGCCGTGAGCCGGCCGTAAAACACCTCGGTGGGGCAATTGCGTTTAGAAGTAAACAAAGATCATGTAAGATTATGTTGTTACTTAAATAAATGTTACTTAAATATCGAGATAACGCATTTTCAGGACTACTTAATATACTCTACTAGGAGAAGTAGTACTTCAACGCCCTTTAGGCATCATGGGGTCGCGCTCGTCAGGCACATGACGTCATAATCGTCATCATCATCATGCGTGAGAATCGCTTGAGAATCACCGTTTTTACTTCACGACATTATCAAAAGGTATATTGAAACAGCTCAGTGTGATCAGTTAGCGTGATGAAGAAAATGCCTTTTACTTGATCCATAGTGTGATAAAATCCGGTGATTCGGAAGTAAGCCTACGTCACGCCCTATGGCGTATGGACGGACCATCTGAAAATGACGCTTGTATACAAGTGCTATAATCAAATCTATGTACAAACAATATAATAATGCACAATATCTGGCTGGCGCAGTTGCAGTCTCCACAGCTTCTATCAGATGGACTACTATCTAGCTATGAGAATGCCTCGATAAACGTTTGTGCGCAGCGTAGGTAACGAATACACATTAAGTTATCGTTCGTAACGCAGTAATAGTCTTGCTTTATTGTTTTTCAATTGTAAGTGTTACGGCTCGCTTCTAAAGAGATGTCAAAATACGGCCGTGTTGAACGGGAGCTCTGCGGTGGCGTCTTCGGTAACGCGCCGTGCATGTTCGGATCATGGCAATTGTCAATAACGTATTCGCTGATGAAGAGGGCGCTACATGCATACCATTATCACAATACCGTTCCCACTGTATGGCCGGTCTAACCTATAGAAATACGACAAAATCTAGCGATCGATCATAGACGCTCCCACATATTCATAACATGCTCAGACCGTTACGGAGTGTACACCACTCAGTTCGTACAGTTCGTACACGTCAGACAGCAGCTGACAACACGAAGGTCCCCCCTCTTTCGCTCGCTTAGGTCATATAAGTTCATTTGAAGGCAACAATGGAAATACTCGAAACTGAAGTTATGTAGGGTGCCGACATTTGGTATTATATATTTAGACATGGCTGAATTTGAGCCTATTATCCGTCCAGAAGTCAGGTGAAGATTTCATGTGACATTTATTGCCGTAGCATCGGAATCTTCCGTGCTACTAGCACTATTACAACTACTAGTACTACTACTACTACTACTGCTACTAGTAATCCCTGTAAGCCCAAAGTAACTTCAGAAAGAAACACGAAATCTGGAGAAACGCCCAGTTTTTTCCTATAATGAGTATTGTCCTAGAAACTCTATTTCGATACATAGTTTCTAAGTAAATCCTAGTTTTGTGAGCGGTTGGCTATCTGTTCATTTCATATTTAAACGATATGCTGTTAGTATACGTGATGATGATATTAATTTGGGCAGTTCCGTAGTCAAAACGACATAATCCCTATCCTTTTCTCTAGGTGAGCTCACAAATTCTTGTTACGCTACCAGATTTGTCTATGCGTGAAGGTGTCTGATCCTTCGGACGATAGCTTAGGCTAGAGTTGACGTAGCGCTCCTGGCAGAATCTCTCTATATAGCACTAAAAGCCGGACACGGTTAAGGATCGCCTTTTGCGTGCGTGCGCCTGTCGCGCAGCCGCCTATCGCGCAGCCGCCTGTCGCGCAGCCGCCTATCGCGCAGCCGCCTGTCGCGCTGCCGCCTGTCGCGTTGCCGCCTATGGGCCTGCACGAAGATGCGAACACAGCGCCAGTGTGGAGAGTGGCGTCTGCGGTGGCGGTGGTGACTGGTAGCCTGTCTGCTGCTGCTGCTGCTGCTGCTGCCACCACCGCCACCGCCCTATAGCGGTCGGTGATCATCAGTGATCTACGGGAGCTCGTCGACGGCTGTTGAACTCCGTTCCGATATGCCGGTGTGCGCGGTGTAGGCTCTAGGTCATTGAGTCTTGGACCCCGACCGCGATCTAAGGATAGTGTCAAACAAAGATGATTATGTTTCGTTGTTGATTCAAAGTAACGCTCGGACAGTTCGGATTTTTTTTTATGTAACAACACATTCCGTCGAAAGGAAAAAGGAAACAAGTGAGTGTTGTGGTGAAGCAGTCATCAAAATGTCGAATTTGAGCAACGTCAATTTTTCTCGGCCCCGCTACGCCGAGTCTCTTCCGAGAGTGCCTCCGTATAATGTTAACCTCCATAACCAGCTCGTTTATCCTCACCTTGTAGGAGGTGGTATGTCATCAGGATTGGCAGCGGTTGCCCCTGGGACTACCGAGTGTGCTGAGTTCGCCAGACGGCCTCGACCAGTCGTTCAAGGGACGAACCGTTTGAAAGCGCAAACTCTTAGGCCACCATCGACCGCAGGTACGATCTTCGGCATCTACGGCGTGTCAAACGAAGCTTTACCACTCGCCCATAGAGCGGCAAGCCGAAGTAGCACCCTCGATACGCAAGGTCGAACCGCCTCTGGGTGGTTTGGAGCGCCGAAACGGACTTCACTGGGACATGCACTGTTACTGGACAAAGGCGCTACTAATTACTTAGATTATTTCTACCTTGGCGATGACATTAAGCCGTCACAATTCATTGTCGGTAGGCAAACGTCAGCTCGACCTCATCACGTGTGTTATTCCCTGCAGGTAAGCGAGTTCATTGTTGACGCCGTCATCTAAACATCGCCTTGACCCTCGATATTGACCCTTGTCAAAGATTTCTATTTGATCGATCTATATGAAGTTGCTGAATATTCGTTTTTCCATTGTTTGAAGCCATTAGTTGAAAAACACTGTCATGTATTTCTAGTCTCCGAAATGCAGTGTTGACGTGCAAATATTGTGAAACACTTGTGAAACATTTCTTTTACAATTTCAATGTAGCTAACTAGTAGTTCCCTAGACAGTACCAGTGCACTGTCTAAGGGAGTATGTATCAAAAGCCTAGACATCTCTACTACTACGACGACGACAAATTCAAACTGTTCTAGCAAAAGCCACCTATCTAGTCTGCTCTAGTAGGGTTTGTTTCACAACACTTCATTCAATTGACACCTCACCTACGTACATTCGCAGAGTATAAAGAGTGCGAGCGAGAGAGCGATCGACCTCAATAAGGAGCAACATCCGTGCATTGAACAAATACTTGACACTTGAGCCACTAAGCAGAAATCAGTTAGTTGTTGCTTGACTCGCCGTCGTTTCGAGGGAAGCAGAGCAGGCGGCGGTGGCGGCGGCGGCGACCGCAAGTGGTACCGCAAAAAGATTGAGCGATTGTCAACGGCCACCCGCAAATTTCTATATCGAGCTCTGTCTCGTAATCGTGGTAACATTGCTTTGTTCGACTCCAGCTGTGAGTTGATGTTCTACTGTTGACCCGTTGGTCTCCCGTTCCATTGCAGACAATCTGCATGGCTATGGCCAACGTTGGTTTGTACCTTGACGACTACTACTACTACTACATCGACCGGCGGCTGAACGGTTCAGTCCGATCTTTCGAATCGGATGCTCGAATGAGGGACCGGGAATCACGAACGCCAACATACGATGTGATGAGGTGAGGTAATGCTGTTTGAAGTGTTGAAATTGTTGTCATCGCTGCAATTGGCGGCGAGTGCGGCGGCAACAACGAATCTCTGTTTCGTTTTCCTTCATCAGGAAGGCAGTGAGGCTTAGGTGTAGAACCCCAAACATCAACGTCGACCCCAATCATTTCGGCACGTAGTCTGTGTCTTGATTCAGATTGGAAGAACATCCATCGAAACGACGATTTTGGGCTGGCCAATATTAACGTACAACGAACGTCAAGGCGATTGAGGAGGACAGAGAACCCCGTCCGAGAAGCAGCACTCGCATATATATATATATATATATATATATATATATATA
>MNPL01002029.1:0-33417 GCA_002081605.1 Tropilaelaps mercedesae
ATATATATATATATATCTATATATATATATATATATATATATGATGTGTAGCTGGCTGTTCGACCACATGCATCATTTTTATGCATAAGTTATCATGTTATTAGAATTAAATCACATGAGTTTGACATAGCCGTCACGGCATCTTGGAAAACTTTGCATATAACATCGCTATCAGCAGGAACCTATAGCTTCGGATCGTCCCTCTTAGGTTTATGCGGAACCCCCGGAGGCAAATGATATAATTTTTTCTAATATGTGCCCAGTGAGGAGCTACAACACTAAGCCAAATTTTAATAAACACCGTATGAGCACATTCTCGTTAGAAATCAAATTGTCATTTACGTCATCAATTTTCCAGGTAATTAAGAAACTGTCGATTGCATGATAGTTCACTTTGGACGCTTAAGTTTTCTAACACTGAGGACAATACTTACTCGTTGAAATGTTCTGAAAACGTTGAAGTATTAACACTAAACAAATTGCGTTTCGGTCAATTTTTCTTCTGCGAACCCAGGCTGGCGTAAGCCAAAGACATTATGCGTTACTACAAATTTCACCGTTGCCGTAGGAACAATAATGATTGTTTCTACGGCAATGGATGCAATAGATTTTTAGCCAGCTGAACGGTAAGTATCATCGAACGGGTTATCTTCTTTTGCATCTATTGGTATAACGAATGAAATTCTAAACAACTTAAAAAGAATTTCTCACGACAAAATATAGTCATAAGCAATTTCGGCAGCCTAGCAGCAGTTAAGAATGTGACAAGAATGCTATACAAGGTGGTCTTAACCATCTGACCTTCCAGGTTTGCTGATTCTGGGGCACATATAAATATGCATGTTTTGAGGGATGTGTATGATGAGATACGATAAATGGCTTAGATTTAGCTTCCTCCGTGTCGGCCGGGGTGAGGGTGTCGTTTCGATTGACGTTAGCAACCTGTGCTTTGCCTCTTAACGTATCTGGGAAACTGCCGAGCTCTTGAAAGAAACGAAGATTCTCTTAGTATGCAGAGACGATAAATGGTTTTATCAAGGACGGTTTACGGGTCTACCTCAGTCAGGGGTTTACCTAGAATATTTCTGGGTATGTGTGTATTCTCGGTATATATATCGTGCATCAAGGATTATTTGAACGGGATGAAACGAAAAAGGCCTATCATCAAGAGTCGTACGTATTTGACAAAGTGAATACGCAGCGCTTACCTCGCAGCAGGGGGCAAATGAGCGTTTCTAGTCAGTTAGCTGTCCCAATAAATCTACTTCAGTTTCTTTGTACTCACATTTGTAGAAGCCGAAGTCCTACGTTGCTTCAATCTTGTCCGCAATCATCGTTCGAACATCGAAAAAGCACAGCTTTGTTATCAGAGCGAATACGGGGTTCAACAGTAGTGCGGGTTGTCATCTGGAGCGTCCCCAGCATTTGCAGCGGCGTGTAAAAAGCAACAAGCCATATTCCATGTACGCATGAAACGGTCGTTGCATCGATGCCCTCGGACATACGCGAGAACACGCTAGCAGAAGGGTTTTACAAATTAATGTGAATATATTTAGCCTTTCGATCCACGATCTCATTAATAAATCCGGTAGCGAGTGACCAAGACTCACGACGACAGCGATATCATGAACGACGCTATAGTCGAGGGGATTTTACACTTTCCAGCTTTGGCTAACGATTAAGAATAAGCGAAAACACATGCTAGCCTCTAACAACTCACGTACACCAATCGGCCTCTTCTCAATGTCATTCCTACTGTCAGTACTATTATTCCTATCCTTATGCCAAACTATTCGTAGGTATATCATAGTTCGAAAGTGCGAGTGTTTGCATGACGAAGTTTGGCGACACATCGCTCCAGACCTCGGAGACGTGAAATACGTCGACCGATACGGAGACGTGATCGGAGTGCGTGGAAAGAAGCTGGTTGAGCTTGAAGGATCTGTGGCTCATCCTGGCAGTAATGGCCGAATAATGCCGAGATATTCGTCCCGTTGGTCGTTCTCTTTCTAGCCTAGCTGCTGGCCTTGATAATGCAAACTCTTTTTAACGGTAGCGAATTAACACGTGTTTCAAGAACACGTGTTTCGTGTTAGCCCACAAGCTCACACGAAGTCGGAGTGTCGACACAAATTTGTGCACTTTAGGGATCGGCTGCCTGTTGCTTGTTGTCAGCCAACTAGGATGAAATTTCTACGCCAAAGAAAGCTTTTGTGCTAAAAATCAGCACGCTCAACGCCCGATGGCAGCTTTCTTTGAAATAGAATTCTTGGTGAATTTTCGTGCAGGGAAAGGGAGGCACCGAGTTATATTTTATGGTTCACAATAAGTGTGCATAGTCGGACCTGCTGAGTACCAATTAATAACACCGTAGACTGTAGTAATTAATAATTACTGAACAGATGCAATTCGGTGTTGACATAGGAAAATCTAGTTTTCTCCCACTTTTCCTAGCTTAAGCTTGCAGGCTGAGCCTTTACTGGTTTTGGAAGTATATGTGAAAGAAGCGCCTAGCGTGTTGACTACCATAGCTCGAAATTACTTTGAATGCTGGTATTTTTGCACCAATTTCATAAAAATAAACATCTCTTTGAACCCATCAGAGTACACATTCGCTGAATTCACCGACTTTCCTAGATTCTAAATAAATTGATAATATTTAATCAAGACAGCTCGTAGGGATATTGTATATATTCGAATAAGATTTTCAATGGTGTTTCATAGAATAAATTTTTGTGCGTTTAGAATATCAGAATAACTATGGATGTCAAACCTGCTTTCAGTGAGGCCCCTTGTTTACGTATAATAACATTGCACAGTGAAATGACATTAAGCCGAAACAGATGTATTTGCAGAATACAGAAAATTTCCAATTCCAGCGCCTCTACAGCTTTCATGTAACTGATCGCACTTCAACGGTTTCCTTTCACCTCTGATAGTCAGATATTCGATTTTTGAACGACGAAACCTACTCGAACTTCTTTTCTGTCCTCGTCAGAACCATATTTTGTGATCTGTCCGCCGCGTTGGATGGTCGCCCGTAATGCTATTGATTGTATTATTGGAAACTTTGCCTTGACTGACAGTGCTGTTGTCTATTACGTTGCTCGCAGCTATCCAACTCTGTCCGGTTTAGTCTGTAGCCCCGGGGCAGTTCCGCACCCACTTATTCATTAATTTCGCTATTCGTGCTGGAACTTTTTATCGTCGTTTTTGAATATTTACATACCGCCGAAGATGGTCAACTGCTGGTCCGGCGGCGAGCCGTCCACCCTTCCGGCATAGTACGCCTCGTAATGTTTTTTCCATTTCCTTCTTCACTGCATGGTTGGGTGAGCTATCGTCATAGTGTATATCGGGCTCCCGTGAAACCAAGCAGATAACTGCGTCCACGCCCGCCCCCTCGCATTCACCAATTTACAACCATGTTGGGATTATGCGCTTAGTCAATGAGTCGCTTCAGGCCTAAATTTGGCGTCTGGTGAAAGACGCGTGGAGACCAGACGCTGCGCGGGTGTAGCTGTTTCAGAGTTTAGTTAAGCGTTTCACAAACTGAATAGCTTACGGAAGATCTTATGAAAGCGGCCGCTCGACCTCGACTCTCACGGATGGCGTTGGACTATAGTTTAATTGCACGAAGGGATGATGGTATTTGCATAAATTGCTACAGCTAACCACTGAGTGTCCTTCTTTACCAAGCTTAGCAAAACAGACTCAGTAAGCAAATTAACGTCAGCCTTTAAAAATATGAAAGACGCTGCAGGCCGCGATTTGGTTAGTTTCCGGCAGAGTTAAGCCTGGCGTTCTTCGGGTAAAGCCAAATATAAAGCAGCTTGTATCGCCGCGGATGGTAACAAGTACTAATGAATCTGCTAGCTTTGTCCAATGAACGGGCACATTGGGCGCTGTGAATAAAAGAAACACGTGCGGATTTCTGTCCTCACCACGTCTACTTATCTTCAAAGACACAATGAGCTTTTTACACGCTCGGAATATCTGCATTTCGAACAAATTCGAATATAAAATGGATGTTTATAGAAAAAACTTGGTTTCGACTCACATCTGAAATTGATCCGATAACACTGAAATAGTGCAAATGGTTATGTCTCTACGGACGCGAGTATTGCCCACGTTCATAGATGACCCGTTAGACTGCAAGAAATATTACAAATGTTCCAGCCAACTTTGCATCTGTATTTAAGCCACATGCCCAACTAGTTTAGCTGACGGGATGAGCTAAGAAATTCTGCTTGCTCAGCATCGCTCCTTGCTCCTGCCATTACTACTCCATAACTTTAATAAGTGTGCATTACCCTGCCAGAAGAACAAATACGCGCAATTTTTGCCACTTTGATACAGCAAGTAGAGTTTCACATAAAAGTACGGGGAAAAAGCTGATTTCGTAACATATTTAAGAAGGAAACGCGATACTTCCAGTTGACTATAGTGATATGTATACACCTATCGAAGACTACGGCAGAGATTGACTTGTAAGTTGCATAAGCTTTCTTACTGTCGCATGTACTGTCGCACTTGCCCCATGTATCTCATGATTTCCGGTGGCACACAGACGATATGTTCTTTATCGCTGCTAGAATTTCTGCTCGTGTAGTACACACGAGCAGAAATTTAGTATAGCTGAACTGCCAGAATCATCATGTGTCACGTGTTATCTGGAACGCCGATGTACGCAACGTTCGTTTTTATTAGTTGACAGATTTTTTAGAATCAAAAGACGAATTGAACACTAAACACGCGAAAACAGCTTCCTTGTTTATTACAGTACGAAGTGCCGGCGGGGTGGTTCACCCCATTCGTTGAAGCGTAAAATGAGTTCACGTCAAAGTGATCACTAAAGCGAAGGCAAAAGTGTTGCAGGTACAATCAATACAACTGATCAATATTTTATTTAATAATCACTCCCTGCTGTGATAATTGATAGCTGGTCTGAGAATTTCCTTTTGTGTCATACTTTAATCTTAATGAAGGTGCTAATCAATAAACTTGTCCAATCTGGGCTAAAGAATCCTTGAGTAGTTAATCAAGCGGTTCCGTTTGGCGAACGGGCGAATTGCTCGTAGACCACAGAAGGATTTTTCCAGCTCAGAATCAATCATTCTCAACTTTTCAATATAATAATGAGATTGCAAAAATTAAAAAAGTTAACTAGGGGTTTTTAGCATTTTTTGAAATCTAACATTGGCTGTAGGCCCCTGTAGAAACGACTGCCTCTTATAATATTCTTATCATTTATTAAGGGATAAATTAAAAGAATTAAAATTGATTAAAAGATAGGATTAATATTATTGTCAATTATGAGATGAGAGATTAATTTAGTAAACGTTCAGCGCGAAAAATAAATGTAATTTTGCTGCAAAATAGTTCAGTTTTAGCAATGATTCCTACATCCGAACTCTCGAATCTTCGATGTATGTAGTTGTGGGTTAGCAAAGGCACAAAGCCCGAAAAAACTTAGTTGAAGACGTCCCATCATCACAACACGCAGTTAGATATAACGGAGAGAGATGGGGAAACAACTACATAACGGACTATAGCGCGAGTTCTGTTGCTGTTGCACGTGTTTTCAGGCTGTTGTTTTTTGCTATGATACTAAATACAATGATGTAATATCAACCGAGAATAATGCGTTGATGTAAGTGACAGCCTAGCAGCCCTGGGTACTCTGGGAGAGCTGGTAAATCCATCATCGGTTAAACTGATTTTGCCAGAAGCCCCCAAGTGCTGAAACTGCTCTAAACGGTGTCTCCGGAAACCGGCGTGTAGCGGGCGCGAACTGAGTTTCAGCTGGAGTTCCCTTGAATCTCAAGGAGAGTACGCTCGTCTCAGAAATCATATCTTAACAGTAGGTTTCCTTACAGAATTGGAGACATGCGCATACCTGGTATACTAGCATACCGCTAAGGAAACATTTCCTTAGCCCAGGGATTTTCTTTCCTTCGGCTGCTTCTGTCCTCGGTGTATGCGCCTGTCGATTAGCTGTGATCGCCATTGTTTACTTCTTACGTTTGTCAAAAGAACAACGGCTCAATTGCACTCACTGCTGATTGTTTCATCCACTTGGCGCCCTATAGGTCTGGGCAAAAGGTTTCTTTCCTCATACGTCAGACGCCAAAGCAGCGAGGTATTCCCCGACCCTACTCGGTCCATGTTACCGTTAATCGCAGGTTAACAGGCACTCGCCGACTAAAGCATAATATCGCGTATATTATCACTCCTATACGGGCGTGTTGCCAGCAACAACTATGTGTGTATATGATTTATACCCATCTTAACGTATATTTCATTCTGTCTGCCAGGAAACGAAGCCTTAACCTCGCGTCATGCAGAAGCAGTAGATGAAAGAGTTTTATCTCTGCATTGATCTAATTATTTGAGTCTACAATGTAACGTGTTTTACAACAACTTGAGGAAATTTCTTTTGCGAGTTCGAGTAAGATTTACGGCAGTTTTAGAAATCCCTCTTTTGTAAAAGAGCAAATATTGTTCATAAGAATTTTTTTCACCCACACAGTGCCTTAGGTGCATGCGCACCGAAGTGGTCGTGACGTGCATCCTTCAGGCGTATTGCATCTCACAGACAAAACAAGCAATAGCACACGAAACGACATGGCCTTAATATTGAGTCAATAAGGCGATTAGTATATTAGGTTCAAATTTCACGAAAGTAAACATCTACTGAGGAGGCAGATGCGTTTGTTCGTCATCGTTTTCAAATTTCATCACACACACTCGGTCATTTTTTGTCGCAGCATACAGTTACTCCTCTAACGCGGCAACTTCCATGCTGGGTAGCGGGCATAACGTGTTGTTTACCTGAGTTACTTGTCACCGCTCGTTCGGCAATATTTCGGCTTTCAGGTGAGCATCGACGGACTATCTATGTACATTACAAACAAGTTGCAAGAGCTAACTAAAGATAAGTTTTTATTTTTTTGCCGAATTTCTGTTATGATGGAGATAACGTGCGCATCCTGTAAGTTCCTGTACGCAGTCTGCCTAACTTGGAGAAAATTATTCTATTATCGTTGTTTAAATGATCTAGATAACCATTACTCTCGTCATCATAAGCACGCTGCGCATAAAGTATGCGTTACAACTCCATGGCCGTGAGGCATCACTCAGCATTAGCGAGCATTTTTGAATCAGGTTCTTGGTATCACGTTGTTTCTGCTTATAGCAGAACGATCAGATATTTCCGTTTTAGTGTGTAGCTAATGGCCTCCTGCACCCAGTTTACCAGGAAATGAATATCCTGTCAAAAGCTACGTCACGGGATACGTATGCTAATTCGTTATAAACGTCTTTAATAAGAATGATGTTTGAACTTTGCTGCAAAACTGCACTGTTCGGTTCATTTTAGACTTATCGACGCACAAACACACCTCACCACCAAAAGTTCAGTTTATTGAACAGCTAAGTCGACTCTGCAGAACTTTCTCGCCGCTTTGTCCACCCCACCGTCCCAGCTGGCGAGTGCAGTTGACATTTATGTTTCAAAAAAATGGCAGTGGATAAGGCAATACATCAGCGGAGGAAGAAAGAAATACGTGTTCATATGGCGATCGCCGCGTATAGAGGCATTGCTACCTCAGAGAAAACAAACTCGCTGTTCGGGCGAGGAAAAGCTGATAAGGACAAAACGTGAGGAAAAACTCAATGATGAAACACTCGATTTGACGAAATCGAGATTCTGTAGGAAGGCACACTCGTAGGCAAAGTTTTCGCCTACAAGTCGATTTACAACTGCCCTAAAAGCAGTTTCAACCCTAATGCAAACAAAGGAATGCGGTGAAGGCCGCCGATACAAAGCTTTGAGACACGCAAGTCAAGGTCGAACACGTTCGTAAGATCCAAAAGATTCGCGCTAAAAGAGTGGACCTTGGTGCAGACGTAAATAAATAACCTTAGCAAAGTTATAAGAACATGAAGTGCTACCTGTATTGTTGTTTCTATAAGTAAGCCATACAGCAACGCGGCAGATTATCACACGCAAGCATAATGGCCATCGCCGCACAGTGGAACCATTTGCAGCGTACTGGATCCTGCGGGGAAAGTCAGAAAAGGGGAGGAGAGTCAAAATGCTACACCGAAGCACAAGTCATGGTTCCCCTGCGCACGTTCGAATAATTCGCTGCCCGCGAAATCGGCAATTAGACGCAAAATACAATAACCGCTTAAAGAGGAACGTAAGCCAGTTAGCCGGTAGCAGTCTCTGATAACTAAGTTGCGTACTCTGCTGAGATGGTTGAACACTGCAGCCGTCGATGAAAACCTCACTAGCGCGTGACGAGTAGTTTTTCTCAGGAGGCGCTTCCAAGAGTGGCGGTGAAAAAGACTCCTACATCAACCTACATCAACTCGAATTAGTTTTAACTAGAGGTTTGTTTGCTAGTCCCTTGGTGATTACAAATATCTGTGGCGCCTGATAGGCGTTGTTCATGGTTTAGATATCAATGCGATTCCTTTTAACAAATACCACTAAGTTATTTTTTTGGGAAAAGATATTAACTCACATACCATTTGCTTCTCCCCAAGTTACATATAATTGGAACTATATATCACGTGGTTATGTATATATTACGTGATATATGTATATATTACTAACCGATTTTCTGGTAGGAAAGAATTGTTAACTCCATTTCAACACCATTTACTTCTTCTCAAGTTGCGTATTATACTTTTGTATGACGCGTGGTCTATCTAACGTGATATATACCTTCGAAATTAGAAAAGTGCTATAGCATGCAACCTTGTTCTGCAACAATGGAATCGGCCAAAGCGATCGAGCAGCGCTAGGTAAAAGATTCTTCGAGCTAATTTCTACCGAAGACTGAGTCTGAAGGTGCTAGTTATCGAAAGCGCGCCTACAGAACGCATTCGTGCCATCTAGAATTGCATCAGTGTATTCGTCCGAGCAGATCCGCGGTCGACCGCGTATCATAGCGAAAAGTTTGTCTAGATGTCTAGGCACGCTGTCTCTTAAGGTTTGGCCTCAACTCACAGCACGTGGGCCTGTCAGAAGAGTCGCAGAGGTATGAAGCCACTTCGACGTATTGGTCTTGTCATTGCGCACATCAACCATGCGGAAACCCGCGCTGGGTGTTGTTCCTTTCCTTCACCACGAACGCAAGTATTTCGTCGGCTCGAGTACGGGAAAAATTCTATTTCCAGTAGACTTAGACCTAATTCACAAAAGAGTACGAAGTAAACTCGGTCTAGTGTGCGGCTATTCATAATGCTCTAGTGGTGAATAGGTTCAGGGCAGGAAGTGTTGCCATTTTTATGTACGAACGACGCATGCATTCAGGCAACTAGAAAGCAACCGTTTTCGCTGTTGATCACGATAACAATCGAACGGATATCGTGGAGACCTGTTTGAGACTTCATCACTGCAATCCACCTTCCAGAAGCTTCTTCCGCAAATTCGTTTAGTATGCATATTTTGTTTTGTATCATGTTATGCACTACTGCACATAATTACACGCGTTGACACTTTTATACAAGAGTGGTTACTGGATGTTGAAATAAATATTAGCCATTCAAATTTTACCATGTAACGTTAATTGCCGCTTGGTGATTTCTACCTTCAGTTCCGGGGTTAACCGCCATACTGTGATAAAGGCAAAATACTAAATTACATTACCGTGTCGTATACGAAGAGTGATAGACCCGAAATTTGATATACAATGATCTGCAAAACTGTCCGTTTCCAAGGCTCGTCGATCCCAGCTGCAAAATAACTACAGGACAGGTTCTGACCATTACTCTACAAAATCAGCTTTTCTCCCACCGAAGCGATCTTCTGCTTTCGATATAAAAATCCATTGTCACTCTCCAATGTGGCTAACTGTTTAATATCGCCTTTATGCTTCGTTTAGCTGAATATATTTTTTCTGAGATTGGACACTGACTGATTGACATTAAGTGATTCGTGAATACGTGTATTATCATTTAGTATCCGATCTGGTCTCTGATTCAAATGGTACGGTGCATCTACTTATCAAGGCAGTGTGAATGTGTTTAAAACATTATAAGGTTAGTTACTATGTCAATAGCTTGAGGTACTAATTCTAGTTCATCCGTTTCATCAAACTGTATAACATATCCAGTACTATCATTGGCATCTAATTCTCCTAACATTTTCAGTATATGGGTGTAGTAGCAAAATGACAACATCGACCAAATTTGCGATGACTAGAATAGCAGATACCATTCGCTCATGTAGATTACCCAAAAACATAAGAAAAAAACGTCTAATCAATGACTACACGAATAATTAGAATGAAAATGAAATACGAGAACCTCAACATTCATTTGTTTTTATGTGCAAAGCTTTAGCTCCCTTTGAAAAGACATAGCATAATCCGAGCTATTAATTTTAAGACAAACTAGCTGATAGCAAAAAAAGTTCATATTTGGTGACAAAAAAACTGAATGTGACATACAAAGTAACACCACAGCATTTTTAATATTTAACATTAAGCCACGCATTAAACGTTTCTAAACATGCCGACTCTAGGTGTTTATATGCTTGCTGTTTTTGGTTTGCGTAGACATCGCCTTGGTGTTGGCCAACTGCCAACATCTCCAAAAAACGGTAAATTATACCACAATGGTGGCTTTAATGGACTACAGACAACACAGGTTTATCTCTCTCTCTCTGCTAAGGCAAAGGGTAACACTTCTGTTATTTGTAACAGGTCATCTTAAAGAGTCTAGAGGCTCTTCTGCACTCAATAGAGGCAAACGTATATCGTCTTAAGAAAGGTCAAACATACATTTTCTTGGAGCGTTTTCTAAAGGTATGCGTGCGGGCTTGCTTGCCCTGTTGGTCGGGATCCTATAGAAGCTACATTAAAAAACTGAGCCAACCTTTATGTGAACTCACAGTCAATACGAAAGCAATCCGTAATAATGACACTGTTTCACTTCTGTGAGAGAAAAATAGTTTTCTTGATACTTTGTTATCACTTTGACAATCAGTTCGAAATTGTTTTGTTCCACATGAACATCATATTTGCTTTTTATCTCCAAAGTTATTGAGAGTTTCTGTGAACTTTCAATAACGAACCGGAAGCAGACCACTAAGTTATTTGTAATCATCACATACCCATATCTACTCTGTTCAGGTTCTGTTCATACATCCCATCTCGTCTGACGCAACCAATGGAAAAAACCAAGGTCATTTTTTTAGCGTAGACACATAGTAATTTACTGATGAAGCAGGTGTTGTCAAATCATGAAGCGAATTGCCTCTCAGCCGCATTTTTTTCATCTAACTCCAACAGAGAATTTTTCCAAGGTGAGGATATGCCGGGATATCATCTAAATGTTACTACATCCTATTTGGGATAGTAAAGCCCCGAGATACTTGTGTGTCTGCGACTGGGTTCAATTCTATTTGGGCACTGAGTCATGGATGGGTACCAACGACAGCATGATTTTCTGGAATATAAACGTTTGACAGCCAGGGAATCAAGCGGTTGTCAACCTGCCCGAAGCTATTCGACTCTTGCCAGCGGGGAAACCCCAAAGAGATGTCCTTTGCTTACGTAGACAGCAACCGTACTTACTGACGCAGCGGTGAATGGGCTTTAACACGCCACTTTCACAAACGGCCGGACGCCGTAATGCGCTGACTTTTTTATCCCGTCCCGTTCTAGATGACTGCCACATGTCTAGACGGTTTACAGACCGCTCGCAGAAGTGCGATGTCAGAGCGAACGATGTGGTGGGCGGCAAAATTAATTAAATGCGTCCGTATGATATGCTGCTATTCCCGTCGCTGCATGCATTTTGGTACATCTGAGAAGCTGAACTAACGCACAGCGTGGCGCGATATTTGATAATAATAATAATACATAGTGCATGTCAAACACACAAATAGCGACATGGCTGTGGGATAGCGCCCACAACAGCATGGGCGTGAGGTACTTGCTCATTCTAATATGAGTTTAGATAAGGAAACGTTAGTGAGAGAGCTTAATATGCATTTCACTTTGCTGTAGTACTAAAATTATCGCATTGCGGATTCTCGTCAGTAACGTTGTTGCAAGCACGCGTAACATCTATGATCCGGGTGTCCTGTGTAATAGCACGTTTATCTTAGTGGATAGTTGACTCACAAAAACTAACTGCACTTTACACACCCTGTATGGAGCTGCGATATGGAAGACTCCATGGTACACCTGCTATCTTCTGCCGCTGCAGCTCTCACGATATCATCATAACCTGAATCATAGTAATTCTCATCGCGTTGTTATGCATTGCAGAACCATGCAAAATGCTTATGCGCTTGTAAGCGTTCAGAGCAGAGCTGAAAAAATGTTAAACTGTCAAAGTATTTCATTATAGTACGAACCTATAATCAATTGCCTTTCGGTGATCTATTTCTATCCATTCCTATTTCCATCCATGGAATACATAGATATACAAATACGAAATATTTGCGCCTAACGTCTTTTGCGAGTAAGATATAGCATGAGAATTTGTTCGCTCCCATCAAACCAAACGTTGAAATTCGGTCTATCTGTCCATTCTCAATGATAACTAATCTTCCCTAACCTAAAGGAAACAAGAAGATATACTTTACGGCAATAGAACAGACAGCTATTTATGAATAAATTTTTCCTCTAGGGAATTTCCATTAAATATATATATATATATATATATAGTTGAATGGTTCCCCAAGAAATCCATTTTACATTCCAACCTGCCGAAATCGTGCACTTCATACATCGAAAATCGAGGCGCCTTACGCCACTACAAACTAAAACATATCAGTCATCGAAGGCCTGAGTGCCCCGGGATCACCTGGTGAGGTAATCAAGTTCTTAAAGTAATCAAGTTCCTTATGTAGACATTATCACTGCCGAACGCCGAGATCTCGAAATCTCTTCCGGCAAGATACGCCGGTCTATGCGAGTCATTTAGCATAGCATTCGAGTTGACATACGTTAGGCCTATTCTAGCCTAAACCGAAGGTCCGCGAATTGCTCTGACCTTCACACACACACACACATAAATATATATATGTGTATATATATATATATATATATATATATATAAGGTTAATGAGTAGACAAACGATCCACAAGATAAATTCTGTCACTGCATAGAGCCTTAGTATTTGTTTTGTCCAGAGAATTGCCTTGTTGAGATGAGTGGGTATTGCCTGGAAAGGTATCCGAGTTTTGCTTCTTGTTCTCTGCTCAGAATCACTTGCTGTTGCTAGAATAAGACGTAAGCTTTCATCTTATAAAGCACATAAGATCCTCCTCGACTACCACATCTATCGTGAGTAGATTCAGTGGATAAAATTTTTATTTTAGTAACGAAAATCGTGTAAGTCATTGTCATTGACAATATGGCGTATTCATAGGAGAAACATGTCGGTTCAGTGCATTTAGACCGTTTAAAACATTATTGCAGTTGTAGATAAACATCCCATATTGTTTTTATATTTTGCTCGAAGAGTCAGAATGTGTAGCAAACCCCGCAAAGCCGCGCTTTGCGAGCTATACAAATAACATTATATTGATATTATATTACAATTTTTGTTAAGCGTCAGCTTCTGGTGAACGCGTTGATGGACTGCTGACATTATTTTCGTCAATGTGTCGTAGTCTATTTATCAGATAGATGTATTAGCAGAAATACTTATCCTTAATAAGTACGTTGTAATGTTTGATAGTGCCAGAGATATATATATTTGACGTCCCCTGTTAGGATTAGTTAAGGATAAGGCGTACAGCCTCATGAGTTACGGAGGATTTGGACTAGAGTGGCACGTCTCATTATTTCCTTCTCTAGCTGACATTAGTCCTTGATCAGGAACTTCCGTAAATGATCTTTCTGTTGTTAGTTTGCTGAACCGAGCGTTGAATCCTCCTCTATCTAAATATATCGGTAAGAGTATGGCGAAAAGCTACCTACACACTACAATTGTGTCTGTATATTTTCTAACGCGATAGGGTGTGGATGGCAAGCGCAGAGTGATGGACGAGCACCTTCCGTCGAATGGAAAATTAACACGCATTGATCGTGTATATTTACGGACAGCTAATTCTATTTCCGTATGCCATAAATATTTATATTGAGCCATACGTGTGAAATTCGTATAAGTGATGATGCTTGTGCTGATGATTAATCGTGATCACGTCGATTGTAGTAAATTTATAGTGAACATGATAATTCATTTGGTTGTCTCCACTTCACGATACCTTTTTCTATGAAATCCAACGCATCAGCAGACTTGATTAATATTGCGCGGCTACCGAGTTCCACTTGTTATAAGGCGCCTATTTCCTTTTGGCTGTAGCATATAGCCTCGTGTTTCCGGCTCCTGCCATACTATCTGCAGGTAAAGCCGGTGTAGTCAAGTTGGTGAAAACTATCATGTTATGGTCCTAACACTTTTTATTTGCTCGAAGAAACTTGACTAGCTCTTCCTATTCATTAAATTTCCTCGGTTTGCACCGTTTTTACTTGTCATTTTTACAAACCCCGGTGCGCTTTACGTGCTCGTTACTCTGCACTGCTTCGTGTTTATAACACGCCATGCATCTCCCCCCAGTATTTTTTTATATAGAGGCCCGTCTGAGCTAGCAGTAGCCACCTCAAGGCACCTTAAAAATGGGCTATCCTTTGGGGCAGTCATATATTCAGGAAGGAATGATGCGACCTATCCAAGTTTGCACTCATTGGCCAACTCTAGGGGGTCTTCGTTGCCCAACGAAACATGGGTAATGGCTGTCTATAAATATTTGTCCTTATAAGCATGTGGGTTGGAGCCATTACAAAAACGGAGAATTTATTCATTTTTAACGTGCCCATATACCAACACGGATTTATTGCAAAACAAACCATTCAGTAAATATCTTTAGGGCTGACTATCAGCTAACATTTAACCAGTAGCGCTTTTCGGACTACTTCATAAGATGGACCTCATAAATGTAAATGTGCAACCGCGGGATCGAACTCGTGCACCTACAGTGTCTCTTCCGGTCGCCTTAAGGTGCACGCGAATGCATCAAACCACCCAGCTCGACCATTCAGTAGTTAAGCAGCATAGTTGGGTAAAGCTGCGTGAAAATAGAAAACGGTACTGGGAGCCTAATGTTTAATATATATATATATGTATATATAAATGAAGTTGTCATCAGTGCGCAGCGTGTACAGCGTCAGCTATGTCCCAACGCGTTATGGTTTTCGCTCTTACCCGCAGACTACTGTATGAAATAAACGCAAATTTACTGCTTGCCGTAAAAAATTGCAGCGACAAAGTCTCTAATATTAGACCGATACATTTTGTTGATTATCTCAGAAATCGCTCGAAGTGCCACATATGTGAAAGTGTACAAGTGTATATTTGTGAAAGATCCGTCATAGGACGATAAGTGATATGACCAGTACAATACAAATGTGATTTGTCGACGTAACCATAAATAGCGCAATGCTAAGGTTTTCATGCAAATAAAAGCATTAACAGGCAGAACGTGCACAATACAAGAATATATGTATATAAAACCATTTTATATTCTCCTGATTTTTTATTATTTCGTGTGATTGGCATTCCTGTAGATGTCGGTTTTAGAGAAAAAGCGGAACAGAAAAACTTCGAAACTGGAGCTCCGCGTACCAAAACGTGCCATATAGGTATCGCAAAAAAAAATGTACGACAACGCGGTGCTAATGCGCTTCGACGCACCACAATGATGCAACAACGACTTACCATAAAGACCCTACAATATTCCAGCATATTGTACAATATTCAAAGGCACCGCAAAGTAACCCGTAGGTAATTAACGTTTAGGCACGCTGCGCAGAGGTACTGCAACAGACTATAAAAAGATTACACTACATCATATCCGATTATAATCTGTTTGTCTCGAAGCACATATTTTTGAACAAAAAAAATTCAATATTACGTGGATGTCAACCAAGCACTGCTAGTCTTTTTTGCCGGCAAAAATAAACAGATATATGAAAATGGAATCTACAAATTATCGACACGCTGAGAAAGGGCCATTATAACACTAAATTATAATACTCAGTAAATATGAATAAAGATATTAAAAAATACATCAGTATTGTCTAGTTCAAAGGTAACAAAAGTTCATAGCAGGCCTATTATAAAAGGTATAATAAGACAAAAACCACCATCTTATTTGTTGAGGAAAGGAATACGGTTGGTGCATATATCGCTCTCGATAACTACGAAAATTAGGCGAATCTTTTTCGTATTTACGGATTTCTTCTAACATTATTAGTTTTTTAAATTGTTAAAATTTATCGATCAATGATTCGCCGTTGTTCGCTAGTCAATTAAAATATTTAAGCGCATCTTATAGACCTATGGTTAGCCAGGTTAAAAAAGAGACCATGCTATTCAGCATTTGATGGGGAATCTTTTGTATATATAAACTATGAGTTAGCCCGAATGGCCTCCGGGAGAATTAACAAATTAACTAACCCAATGAAAAAGATTTTATCGCAGTAAGTTGTTATTTACCGAAAATAACATTTCAGGCAAGGACACCCGCGTAACACTCGCTTCCAAGCTATTCTCAATACCATACGCAAAATCGGTTCGAGCACTTACAATTGACAGCTAAATAAGCTTGAACAATGCCGGGTTGACTACGCTGGCTGACTTGACATGTCGCCACACCTAGCCTGAAAGAGCAATGGCAAGAAAAGTTCGTTTGGTTTTGACGCTCACAAGATAGTTTTGTAGAGCTTTTTTACGACGTCTGCAATCTAAGAGAGTATTTCAATACTGTCGTACGAAGGATGCTGCTCCTGTAAAAGCAAGACCCTTTAGGCTCATACCGATTGTTGCCTTTATTCTATTTACGTGGAATCTTGTAATGTTGCTTTTTTCAGTGCAGATACTATATTGGTGGCACCAGCGATAATGTTTCAACCCCAAGAGTTTGCCTTATTCCGTTTATCCACTATTTAGAAAAAAAGAGCGTCATCTCACATTGCATTGAGCAGGATTCAAGACCTATATTATATTTGGTCAATAAAAGTTTGTTATTCGAACGGTTATATATATATATATATCTACATACATACATAAAATCTAGCAGCCGTGACCCTCTTCGTATCCGAGTGTGGCCCTTCTGTTGTAAGCAAACGCTGTCAGTTCGAGGTGCCATACGTGTCATTGGCCAGCATGGCAAGGGCGCCTGTCATTTGGAAGAGACATCATACATGACGTATTTGTAAGGCTTCACGGCAATCTCCACCGACGTCTAGAAGGAGTGAAGGTGGACATGAAATCTAGCTTGTGGTGGAACCGCACCTCATTGGACCGAAAACAGAAGGCTCCTCGTATACGTGCCTATCCCCATGAGGGTCTGCTCGCTGTTTACAGAACGCGAAGCCAAACGTTTTAATAATACCAGGCCTTGAGCCTTCATTCTATAGCTCACACCTTCCAACTTCCAGTCCTGATCCAGCATTGGTGTTCACTCTTAACTGCCGAGACATCACTCTGACCCGACATTAGCCATATAGATGTTGTGTCATCTGCTATCTGACTGCACATCATGCGTCAACAGGAGTGCGTGAGGAACATGTTGTTAATCTATTAGAGCATAATAAGCCAGTTGACTCGCTATAGCCGAGTGTGTAAACATCCTCGATTAAATTGCGATAGAAGCTTGCTACATGCGTTACGCGATGTGAGCAAAAACTAATTTAAACATTAATCGTTACAATTTTTAGAGTATTTCTAAAGCTTCGGTACAATTATGCAGCTTAGTGACGCTTAGAGACCCGTTAGAGAGTCTGCCCAACTTCAGCATTTCACACCTGTTAAACCTAACCTGAGGCTGCCATGGTCAACCCTTTCAGCATCACTCAACCTGACACTGCAGCTCTAACCTATATACAATTCAGGTGCGAGATATCGAAGAGAAAATTCTACTTTTTGGTGCATTATATACCCGCACACGCTTACATTAGCCGGCTAGAGAAATAGTCACACAAAATATTTTATTGCATTTTTTATTGAATTTAACAAACAAACCTCCACCTCATAGTAATCCTTGAATGGCGGATTAATCGGGGCCGAGGTGCTGTATTGACACATTATCGAATTATCATTGTTTGTGAACCCACTCATGTGGGATAGTCATAGGCGAGCAAGTACTTTTAAAAAGCTGATAATATCACCGTTAAAAGCTCATTTTCTGTAATTAGACGAAGATTTTTTGTAGAGTTTAATCAACAGCGTTTAAATGTCTGATGAGATCCTGTCTTAAATATAACTATAGCGGCTGTCTTCGGGAAACAGGTCAAGCAATATTTTCCAATAGAGAACAGGCGTTAGGAATATAATGACGTAAATCTGGGTAGTTCGATGGGACGAATCCTTCGTCCTTAGATATACCTATATATAAGTGTTCCTTAGTAAAACTTTGCCCCATAGTCCTTTCTCTATCAATGCGGTTCTTTGCGAAATGAATGTTCCTTCTAGTGTATAAACCACACCAACACTCAAGAGTGTGCCACAGAACACACGGCTTGAATCCTTTTGATACAGTGCAGGTGTGCTTGAAATATATGACATATATTTGAGCCTGGTTAAACCGTTTGATGTAGTTCCATGTTCTACTGGGGGGTTCGAGTTGGCTTTTCACAGTACGTGCAACGAGTCTACGCTTGGAATAGCTGACGCTGCATGGAATCGGCCACAGTAGAAAGTTGTCTACGTGGTAGAGAATCCCAATCATTAAGTAACAATATCACCGCAATTGCCGTATATTCTGGGTAAGCCATTGCGTTGAGTATAGTAGTGCGTGCAGTCTAAACGTACAATCTTAGTTGCAATACCAGAACGAACCTTCAGGCCACTATTAATGATGAACTAAAGCTATTTTAGAGCAGCTTGCATTGTATGCTAAGAGTTTTTTTCACAGAAGTTCAACTCACTCTTAGGTACACAAATAACTGCTGCCTTAAAAGAACCCAAAATTCGTGTCATTTACGAGCTTCGAACGGGCGATCTATAATCATTGCAACACTGCATCTTCCAATACAATATTATGTTTCGTTTAACATTTTATTATTGCGTCGCTGTACGCATTTCTCACGTATCCGCTATCAGTAGACCATATAAATCTCTTTTCCCGCAAGTACTTGAGTGCTAATGCTACAGCGAGATAAAATAATTATAGAAACGCTGAATCCACTCTCAAATCTGTAATCAGGCCAACAATCGTGGCTAGGGTTAACAAGTTAGTGATACGCGTACGTTGTATCATATACATTAAAAAAGCTCAAACTATGCCTTTAAAGGTATTAGAGCTGAATACGTTACCAAAGCATTTCTTTTTCGTTGATAAAGGAGAGCTTCGATCTAATCTATAACTTCATGAAAGGTTATAGTTTGTGGCAGAATACAAGCATCTGCCGAAATTGGCCACATTGTGCACTGATTCGTATGGCGTTTGTATAAAACTTAAACATGTCTCTACCCCTACCCCGCCTCTACCGAACCTATGAAGAACTTCTAGAACTTTTATGCGCTTCTTTGTACGCAGAGACCGGGTCGGTAGGAAAAACTGTCGGTTATGGTTTGAAACGGGCAGGACTTTTTAGATAATGACGCCGTTGTGTAACACAGGTGCCTATAAACGGCCGCACTCCCATTTCTACAGCCCTCAGCAAAAAGGCTTACCCTGACTAACCACTATATAACAATATACTTAATAATAAACTTACACATATTACAATCAAGATACATTTGGTTCAAGCCAGGGCAACAATGTTAAAAAAGGAGAACCTTTTTTGACGTGAACGACAACTATACTATGGATATTTATATAGGCATATATTTACATTGGGCGAAGAGTTCCCATTATGCACAGCTATCTCGAGGCAGCAAAAGAAAAGACTGCGATGAAATGCCATCACGATGCCATTCACACTGCACAATGGCGCTCAACCAGTACCATACAGACATACACACACGCCCACGCGCACGCACACGCAAGCACACAAAAACACACGCATACACACAAAGCGTGTACCGCGGCCAAAATTCGAGGGCCATGTTCCGTTTGAGAATGCGCGCGTCCATACCGGAACATACCTGCCATATGACGGTAGTTTGATACATTGAATAGACCGACGTCTAAAGGAAATTGCGAGTACGTGAGCCCCCTAAGCTTGAGCGTATTCCAACGTAGATTTTAATCCGAGGGATCGGCAAAACGTGCTTTTATAATGAAACTGGGGTCACGCGCGACGGCAGAGCCCGCTATCGACGACTACGCGTGACAGGTATCCTATAAGAGCACTCATTAACCCTCAGTGATTAAACCATGTGGTCTGTCTGGCATATCCAGTGGAACAGTCATTGGCGCTTCGATGCCACAATTCCATCTATTCTTTTCTGATTACACCCGCGGTAACGAATGCACTGCAGATACTTGGGTAAAGTTCAGTCATCCGCACACAATCAGCCCTCCCAACGAAATCCACAATCCGGATCAATCTAGGACAGTGTGCAGTACTGATACGATTAGACGATCAAACGTCGACAACATGGCCCACAAGGTTTAGCAGAATGAGAGGGCAATTATTTGGTCTACCGGCTCATGAATCCGCCTACCTCATCATCAACAGTCCGAAAATGGCAAACCCACGTGTCGTCGAATCTCAACGAAGGGTTCTACGTAAGCGAACTGCCGATGCACCACGAGCATGTGGCAAGTGCGCTGAGGATTCGCACGTGCTTAGCAAATATCCGATGTGACGTCCTCACATCGACTTACACAGAATACCAAACTGAAAGCTGGCCCCCAAGGCTAACTACAGCAAGGCAGCAGTAAACCATCGCATTTAATTACTTCTAGCACTATACTGATTCTAATCCGATGTGATACACTCAGGATCAACAGCGCCCAACGGCAACGCCTCAGATCCTCAAAACTGGTATGTCCCAAGCAGCGAACGCCACCTATTCCATCACACCCACATCGGATACCGCTCGGCAGAGTTTACTCCGATCGCTTATTCAACGATGCACGACGCTTCTCTAACCAACTTTACCCCGCACCGAAACGACCTAGCCGTCCGCCAAATGGCCTAACAGCGTCGGCGCAGGTTGGAGGGCACTCTACGCTCCCAAAAGCCTGTTGCTCTTTTGCCTTTCATTGCGGATGTTTCTGTATTTTGCATGCCCGTTTGCGATTACGTTGTTTTTCAGAGAGCTATCGAGCACCTGCAAATTGAATTTCTCGGTGTCACGCTGTCGTCGGTGGTCAGACGCGATGAAAACGGCAATGCCTGAATTAACATCGCGTGCCGACTTTTATAACTGCCTGTTTTCGACGTCGTCAAAGGCAACCTCACGAATACCTAGGTGGAATGCCTTTTTGAGTATTTATAAGAGTATTCAGTCATGTTTACAGCGTGTTGTATGTTTATCGATAGCAGGGAATTGTGTCTGTGTGCTTGAGCGTACATCGGACGTTTCTTGTATCCGAAATACATAATCTGAATAATTTAGTGTATTTGTCTACGTAGCTGCGCATTATATGGTCGCCCTACGTGGACCGTATGTATGTACTCATTTCGGCAACACACTATGATTTATTGACTCAGCGGGAAGATTTATTTTTCTGCACGTTTCTGTACGTGTACAAATTCCTGGAAATCAACGGCTGACGCCGTGTCGAAGCAGGCCCGACAACTAGACTTGTATAATGCAATCAAGGCAATTAAACACCAGAAAAAACTCGAAACTCAACGCTGTTTTTCGGTTCAACTCATGACTACTATCACGTGACATATCTTAATACAGAACTGACTGGCTTTCCGGATGTCCTCGTATCGTTCACTATTGAAAACCCGTCACCTAATAAGAGTTCGTTCCTCTGATACTATCCAGTGATTTCAGCTCTTGCGGGCTCAAAACACGGGTTGCTTGTAGGTCCGGATGGACAAAATTTGTACATACCGAACGAGGGCAAAACGGAAGCTGCTCTATTATTTCTACGTAGTCGTTCGTACGCTCGATTATTATTATTACTCTTCTAGCAAGCTCTTCACCACCAGGCCGACCATCAATACGTACACACACGGTCTTAGTTATCAATAATCGCCTTTGTAGCGTCACCACCGAAACGGATAAAGCACACAAACAAAAGGTAAATAACCGTGCGCTCATCAAATGGTGCAATAGACGTTAATTAAGTCGTGGATGTGAACAAGTATCAAGGTCGAGCGATAGCAGGTTATTCGTTTCCGCGGCTCAGTTGCTATGGAATTTCCGGAAAACTTCGTGCAATATTTATTTGTCGTGTATTAATAACGGCTCCGGCGGTGGTTGTATAATTCCAACAGCGACCAGGTTAACACTGAAGAACGGAGTGGATGTCCAAGCATTGCGCGAGCCTAAAATGTGAATACGCGATTGGGTGAAGAGGTCATATGACTTACCTTAGGTCTCTGTAGAAAAACTTCTGTTGGATAAGTAGTAGGCGCAAAGAAGCCACCAAAAGGAATGACGCTAGAGATGCGACGTGGGACATACAGGTGCGGTACAAAAAGGTTAAAATCGCAACCGATGACGGTTTACACACAGGTAAACTTACCAGGCTAAACAAAAATTTAGAGTGGAGCTTGTATGTTGTTTTTTATACATAAAGGGTCACGAAAATTGTTCGGCATCATTTAAAACGGCCATGAGGCACCCTTGTGATTTAAGGCATTATAACGCGTTCTATTGTTGTAAAACTGACGTAATCAGTCCTCGTTATGGCGTACAGCTGGCTGAGATGTAAGGTCGAAGCATCCCTTTCTCGGTACCGAATCGGTAGCACGTTTACTATAGCGTGATTGTGGTATCAGGGACGGCGAAGTCTTTTAGATAATTCATTTGTGAAGCTTACGTGTCGCTTCAAGCAGCTTCAAAAGCTGTGAATGGTTTACTAAAAGGAGGATTAAAGTTGTGAGTAATGATGCCATTGTACGTACGAACTTGGAGTATGCACAGTGTTTTTTACCTGTATCGGTCTCTAAAAGTGTTCATTAAGTCGCGACTTAACTGCAGTGGTGCTGCAAACAGAACTAAGAGACTTACAGCCATTACAGAACGTCTACGAAACTATGCAGTGGTTCACTGTCTGGTAAGTCTCACTAAAGGCAAAGCTTTCAACCAACCCAATAAGCCGGCTAGCTGCCCGTTTACAGCGAATACAATCTTTCAAGCCTAGCTCTTAACCATGACTACTGTGCCGCGCAGTTCACTGGTGCCAGGCTATCGAGTCAGTGTACCCTGGCATACCTAGAGCACCCCAGGATGGTGGGAAAAGCAGCTCCGAGCGTTAGACGAGTGGGTGGGTCGGTCCCCAAAAAGTTTATTAGGGTTACTGTCACTTCAAGATGATATCCTGCCTGTACGCACATGCAAACTTGCTGTCATATGCTACCCGTATAACAATAGAACCTCCTTCAATCATCTCCAATAATAACAGGGCTGCACACAAAACGACATGTACCATGCTAGAACTTTCCTACTGCGCAGACGCATAACTTTGAGCCTGATGGTGTACCTATTTGTGGGCGCGGATCAACGCTCCATAGATTCAACGGTAATGCAATGACAATTCGGATAGGCAACGGACATCACATTATGTGTTGTTTCCGCTGATCATCGGCTACAGGAAAGCAGTATGCAAATTATTGCCATAAGAGATACGAACCTTAGGAAACTGCGTGAACGCTGGTATGATTCGAAGTCACGCCACCATTACGTATTTGGGGAGGAGCATTTTATGATCTGGCTTTGATTCCCTTGCGATTTTAGATTGTAGCGGAACATGATGGCAGCTTCTCCATTCCGCATATATATTCGTCAAACGGCGGCATCAACGGGCAAGAACATTGGTTCAGCTGTTTAATTAAAATTAGAAGTTGAGGTCAGTTGAAGCCATAGTAACTCACAGGTAATCTCACGGGTAAGATGTTCGAGACCATGTTTTTAGCGTTTTCCGAGGAGTAGGTAGTTTTACGTACTAGACTAATATGAAAAGCTGCACCTATTATCAGAGCAAACATTTTCTGAAGCCTACTAACAAAGTGACAATTGCTAGCACTTTGCTTACACAGATTTGTCGGGAATACATGCAATGGCTCGCTATCAAAGCTTTGAAGGGGTCCACATAGATCCGTACTACAATAAATATTTCGCGATGAACGAAGGGGAAAAACCCATTGAACGCGGGAACTAACTACTAGACGGTTCAAACAAGGTCAGTTTAATAAGAATATGAATTCCGGCTGTTATGCAAGCAAGCTAAGGCGTTACTCTAGTTGCCACTTTACCTCTTTATCTCCTTCCAATATGAAAACGTCTGCAGAACGCAATGAGACCAATCAAATGCGTTACAAGCTTCTCTCGATGGCCATTGGGCAGTCAGATTCGCCCTGTAGACCTCTTAGGCTTCTTCAGCGCAAACGAAGATTTTCAACTTCGAAAGAGGCAATTTTTTAGGTCAAACCTCAAACCGTTCGCTGACTCGCGTTGGACCTCCAGCTCGCGTTCGGATTGATTGTCTGCAGAGGCATATCTCACACGTCTTGCAGTGATCGGCCTTGCAGAGGGCGTTTTACTGTATTAACGATTTGCTAGCATTGTCAAGAGAATTAAGCTCTATGGCCTTAACGACACTAGAATAGATTACCTAATGCATTTAAATGCATTTGACGCGGACTCAGACTAAGACTCAAACACGTAACGGTGTAGATATAGGCGCCCGACGGAGCTACAACGGAGGTCTCACACAGCCTAAAAACCTAGGGCATTTTACTACCCGTAACTTTCGAATCGCGATTAAAAATATGCATAATTACTCACAGCCACCTGCGCACCGTGCACCGCTACGTTGTTATCCAAGTTTGGTCAAAGGCGTGTATATATTTATATCCGGTGAGTACGCTCACGTTAGCTCGACGTTTTCGAAGGGATGCGTGCCTCGCTTCCTGTTTACGGAAGAAATCCGACCACTGAACAAAAAATTGTTCGAACTTGTAAGGATGGGTTGTAAGGACAAAGGCTGAAAGCCTGACAGTCTGCAGCCCATTTCAGTCGCTCGTTGTGGACAAAAATTACGAAAGTGACAAAGGCCTCTTTTATGATTCAAATTAACGATTCTGATTGACGGTAATGGACAATACTTTGCATTCCTCGTCGTCAGACAAAAGGTTAGAAATTGATGTTGACGATGGTTTAGAAGCCATTGCGAGGAGAACTTCGGTAAGTTTGACTGTCCCGCGATATCGAACGAGACTTTCGTGTCAAAGCGAAGCAATGGAAAGCCTCTCACTGCGCAAGCATCGGATGAAATTAATTCAATCAAGTTTTCCGCTGTCTGTGGTGGTAGTGCGAGATTAACTTAGATTCGTAATTGCGCAAGACGCCTGTGAATGCCTTAATGTAGTTTAATTACTAAACAGTTCTTTCTTGTTTTTTTTCATGAAAGGTTTTACAAATTGAGACCGCTTGGCCATTTTGCGGTCGACTTGTCTCTAGCCTTATCGCGGTTTACGTCTGTCCCTGCTTCCGTCCGCTCGTGCATCCGTCTGCCCTTGCTTCCGTCTGCTCCAGTCTCCTTCAAAAGCTACCGCCGTCCATTCAGGTTCCGCGAGTCCGTACTCTTGTGTTAACTCCTGCCCCGTCGTCCTTCTACTTTTGTTTGGCTTTGCGCTCGCTTCAGCGTTTTTCAATATCTCCCTTTTTAATCGTCCAGACAAGGATAATTGGTATGGTTTTTACATTATTGCGCTCTAATGTCACGATGCCTAACCTCCGAGTCGGCTAGCTATGACATATGTGTCTCAATACCATTGATAAATACTGGACTGAGTTTACGACTAGCGGCAGGGTGGCATGTACCTATTATTGGATGCTGTGAATAAACACGCATTGTGTACGTTCTACAGCAGATTGGAAAACATGTTCCATCTTATATTTTGGTTTGAGGGGTTATGGGGATTTATTTTAGAAAGGCTGCACAGTTTTGTCAAAGACGGGTATCCCCGTAACGAGTGCAAGTTCTCATAATACAGATGCAGTAGACTGGACCAGTTTTGCGCGATGTTGCTTAATGGCTCATATGAATGAGGAATGAAATGTTCGAATAATTCTGTCCAATAAAACTGAATCCTGTGTTTCTATCCGCTGAATTAAGCTTCAGAGTTTTTTTACCTATCTTGAGAGAACTGTTTCGCATTTTATTGACCTTAATCCCGTTTCTTTCAGGATTTCGGGCGATATCAACTTCGTTCTTTATTGGCGTAGCTTCAGAAGCAGGAATAATGCATTTGGAGGGTAACTACAAATACATTATTCTTGGCTGATTTAGTATTCAGGGTCCACCAAAGCTGGAGTTGCTCAGGAATGTTGGATATCTGATAACGAGTTTTCCCCCAAAGCCATTTTGCGCATGCGCGCACTTTTTATATATGCCACCACTCGTGAATAAAGCAAGGCTGAATTATCTTTCTCTGTTACTTTAAGGTCTTTACTCTTGTTTGTGGATGCTCGTTTGGCCATGAAGTAAATCCCACAAACAAGTCCATGTGGGGTAATCCGAGGGAAGTAGATATTCCTATTCGTAGGCGTATATTTAGGATGTTAATTCTAATCCAGCTTTTATTACGTAGTTACCATATTGTAATAGATGTTATTTTTATTAGAAAGGGACTCCATTGTCTTAATGATTTTTCCGTATTTCGAGAGGTTTCTGTATTGAGGATATTCACAGTGGCTGCTTTTTCACACCTGACAGCTACTGTTTGTCTTCAACTAAGATATTAGAAGGTCCTTTATTGTGAGGTGGCACGCAAAACGGTCGGTGTATATGGTATCACGGCCGTATCCTCTCCGGAAGTTCATAGTTAATCGGTATGCGTACTTCACATGCGTTCACATTTTTCCACTATTACTTGAAAAGAATAGCATGGTCATAATCAAGGTCTTGTCTTAAAAGGGGCCTCGTCAAGCTGGCCGAGGATTGTGGGATAGGTAGCCGAAGTGGATAAAATATTGCCATTGGTAGTAGACTCCTGGTGTATCAACGGTTACTAATGAGTGAGGGCTATACCTCTCAAGCGTACAAACCATTCGAGCTTTTTTACTTTTGTCTTCCTGGAGGGTTTGGGAAACTCTTGTGCCCATACGTCATCGGCAACCAGCAACCAGTACGGGATTCACAAAGCCACAAAAACCGTAACTCGCTCCCACACCCATAGGCTCGGTGCGCTAACGGTTACTTGACTAGCGGTTGGTCAGTCGAGTTAAAACAGGTTGGCCGCATTCTGGGTCAATTTATGGAACTAAAATGGCTGGTCATATGTGACATTCAAGTAGCCATTAACGTTTACACAAACATGGTGCATTTCGCATTCACTCGAACCGAACTCAACAATAATTCTTAACGTGATAAACAAACTTATATAGACGATCGAGTGCATAATAATATCCCTAGGGCATTGGACGAGGTACCGTTTCTATTGCAGACAATTTCTCGAAATCGATTAATAGTCTACACCAGTCATACGGTCACGAACTGAACGCAATTTCACATATCGCAAGACCGAGATCCCTAATCTACTCTTCAACGGCGCTTCACCTGTTATGTCTCAAGAGAGTAACCTCCAAATAATGAAGCATTTAAATGAAGGCGACAAACTAAGACTTTACCTAAGCAGCTCAGCGAAAACACATTAAGAAAACAATATTCCAGGTTGAACAGTAAGCTTGAAACAATAGGCCTATTGCTGAACCTAAAACATTGTAATGCCCACTATGCACATATTCTTATATAATTCAACCACTCGCCGGCTTAAGACTCATAATACGTAGCGCAAAGTGATTCCACGTTACAGCTGATTTACAAGCAAAGCCTTCCCGCAAGTCACTGAGATAAGCGGTTCATTTAATACGTAGCAAGAGAGCACACATGGGCAATATAGATGAACAAACAGTTACTTTATTTTAGTGAAAATACGCTTTCGTTATTTATTTTTTTGTTATATTTTTGTTTATTTTGAATTTTGTCCGTTTCCTATGGATTAATCTGGGTGTCCCACTTTAACCCAAGACAAGTAACGCTTGCTTTTTAGCATTTGTTTCTCTTCACACACTGCGATTCTTTAAATACATATATATATATATATATATATATCATGAATTCATTTCGTATTTGTACATCATGAACTCAGCAATAGTTTTGCTATTTTTTCTGTTTTTTTTGAATGTAGTACGAACGACCTTCTCAGTTAACTTCTCGTTATGTTTCATTTTTCACATTATATAGGTTTTTCTCAGATATTATACATTTATGCACTATTCTATTCTTATTACATGCATACACACATATATTTACAGAATAGACATGATCAGATCTGTTTACAGTTGTTGTACCACACACTGTTCCTATACAGTTCTTACTAATGTTCTTCATTGTCACCATGTGTGCTAAAAAGTTCAATTTTTCCATTAAGGAACGTTGTTTGTATCACTCATAGGTCTGCTAGCAACTATTTACATAGGTAATCTTTGCGCGATCGTCAAGCGGAAATCAAACGGCTAAATGTACCTAGTACGAGAACAGCCTCTCTGGTTGTCTTTTCGCTCGTACCACATTGGGAAGCTTAAATGTGTGTGTGTGTGTGTGTGTGTGTATTTCCCAATCACTAGAGTTTCACTTTTCTAGCAACTCAATGCGAATATAAAGCGAATACCCTAACCCGGTTGGTACGCCATTTGGTTCTTTTATTCGGCAATCGTTTGCAGAGGTTACGGGTTACTTCATGCAAATTTGGGCCTAAAGCATGAATCGATGTCGATAAGGAAGCATTGTCGACCACATGTAGATCTATACGTACGTACATACTTGAAAGCTACTGTGGGTACAGAGGGGATCCAAATAATGAAGATCTTTTCAGCATAGGGGGTCTTCCATACCTCTCCTCACAAGAAAAATTCCCTAAAGATGTGTCCTTTTGTCTAAACCAGTTCTCATTGAAGTTCCGGTAAAATCTTTGCTATATTTCGAAATGTGTGTGTGTGTGCAGTTTAATGCCCAAAAGCCAGGACATCGAATTGGATTCATTTCTAAGTGTCGATTCATCCGACAGCGTTTGGGTAGAGGCGAACTAAAAAGCGCATCTTACTTGTTACCGGAGAAATGTATTTTCACTGACAACAATCCATGCTTAAGGGAAGCGTTTTCAGTATCAGATCCTTTTGACCAAAAGGTCACACATTCCAGGTTGTGACCGTTCGTAAGATGCCTTTCATTCATTAGCGACGCCGGATTATAAAACCGAGTATAGACAAATATTTCTTGTGTGTCCTCACATTGTACTTGGATTTAACTGCACTCGTGTGTCCAGGGTCTGAGCTAGTCTTTGATGCTAGCACTGTCTTGATAATTTCCTCCGAAGCCATTTTTGAGTTAATTTTCATCAACAACTAGGTTGCCTTTCCTTTCTCTCTCTCCCCCTTTCTAGTTCGCTCTGGCATGACCTGTATAAATATTCGCCCGTTTACATCTATGAGCCGTTCTCCTACTTTTACGAGCACAGAAACAGCAGACTGTCCTTCCACCGTTGCTGTGGAAGTCACAAACTACACGACAGCTCGCTCTACTAGACCAACATATGCGACTCATTCATTCCTCATCCAGTTGTATTTCCTAATGCAATGAACCTAATAATCGTATACTGCTACTTTTTTTCCTGTGCGTCGCTGTTCAGCCCCTCATCTCATCTCGTCGGTCCTCTGAGTGAAGCCCTTGGTAGCCATCCAACAAAAAGAACGACTTACGCCTAAACCGGTGAACCCGCCGACTGGACGCTGGTGGAGAAAGCGGCTACCTTGGCCTTCATGCCGTCGACGTCCTGCACGAGCGCGGTATCAACCTTCTCGTTATCTTGCGTCGAATCGTTGTCGATGCTCTCACGTTGTTGAACCTTCGCGGGCTCGTCGTCAGCTTCTTTGACGTCCCCTCCGAGCGAAGTCGTGCGGATGTCGGCCGGTTGATGGCGAGTGTCCTTTCTAGTTGGCCCTCGAGACTCGTTGAGGGTACTGGCACGTATGGGCGTGTTCAGCTTGATATGCTTTCCGAAGCACATACCAAGAATCTCCTTAAACTCCTTGCGGAAGTTGTCGTTTAGCCATCCGTAGAGGAATGGGTTGGAGCACGCCGAACTCATGCCCCACATGTGACAAATTGCGAACGTTATTCTGAAAGGCGATGCAGAGAGACCACACAGGCACGGAGCGTATGATTAGATCCGTGACTTGCGTTGTATCCGGCAGTGGCGAATTCGATAAGCCCCCTTTTCAAGTGAGCGCCACAGTTTCTGTACACACGACATGGCCTTAGAAGAAGGACGTTAATTACTGGCTGCCGCGTTGATGGTGTCGCGGCTTTATGACGACCACAAGTCTCGGACAAGTATTTAAAATTCAGATTAATCAGCGAATCACGTGTTTCTAGGCCTCGTCTATAGCAATGGCGACTGGCAAATGATGTCGGGAACCGAGATATAGAACTCCTTTTGCAAATAATACAGCTAAAGCTTTGTGGTGTGTGACTTCGCAGAGCACCGGCATTTCACCTTTATGTGTCAATACTAATATTAAAGACATGCAAGACCGTGTAGTCGAATTATGGCCAAAAAAATTATAGATGAGTATATATATGAGTGTAAATGTGTACCTGAAGGATTGATGATCGAGTTCGGGGTTGATGTAATCGAAATAGGCGTTAAGCAGGTTGAGGGGTAGCCAGCTCAAAATGAACACGACTGTGATAGAGATGAGTAGCTTATTTGTGCGTTGCACTCGACGTCGCTCGCGCAGAAGTTTCTCCTCCAACTTCGAACCCGAACTGGCCATGCGACATCGAAGCTTTCGGCAGATAGATGCGTAAGCCAAGCTGACGATAATTATCGGCAGCATATACTGCGAGATTAGCGTAAATATCGAGTAATAGAATCTGCGAACGGTCAGAAAGTGCAAAAAACGCCACTTTAAAAACGATCGGTGCGAGCATTGTATACATGAAAATCATAAGTCATCAAGTTAAGGCCATTGCGCGGACGGCTTCAATCTTTCCCTTGTATTTCCGAAATTGAACTCCTCGTCACTTCAGTTACTTTCGAGCATTGAAGAGGGCGAATGCCGTTGTGAGACACACACCTCGACCTTCTACAGAGACCCTCAACAGCGAAATTGAGGTAAGTACCAGTAATGGCGTATACATCTTTGAAGTCAACTCATTTCGAACAGACTCTCCAAAATTACTGCCGGAAATTTGACCGTTTTACGCTCCATAAGTACCAAAACACACCATAACAACTCCTCACATGGCAGCCCATACGAAGACCACATACAGCAAACAAAAAGGTTAGGTTAGGTTCTCCATTGTGAAGCGATAACGTTAAATCGCAATAAACCAAACTGTATTTAACGAAGGGCTGTTTAGACCTAAGAAAAGTTTTTTTTTTAACAATGGTCAAGCCTGCTGGATCGTCCTAGCTGGCGGGCGAGACCACATACATTGAATAGAGACAGGAGGCGGGACGGCCTCCTTCCTGTAGACGCAGCGTGGCCGCAGAACCACCTTCATTCATGCGATAGCCCCTAGACAGGAATTCTTGTTCCACGAACAAGTTTCAACGAAAAGTAGACAGCAAATTATTGGCTGGCGTACAAAGGATTAACATCATTCGACGGTGATTACCATAATGGTAGTGTGATGTTGGTGAAAAACGATAGATAGTCTGCTGTTAACGCGAAGTATGTACATGGGGAAACGAGAAACAGAGTTCATAAACTGCTTTATTTTCCGATATTTTTAGTTTTGCGGTTGCTGTCTGAGATTATGTGGAATTTATGGGCCATATTCTTACATTGGAGCCTACGTGAACACGACTCGCTCCTCTCATAAAAAAAAAAAAACGCTTTTAGATGTTTTAGAAGAGGATGTACATGCGTGTACTGTAGACATAGCACAGGACCTGTCCGATTATGTCAGATACAATTCGCCATCGGGAGTTAAGGGAGCGCCCTACACCGATCTGGTGTATATTTCATTGCCGATATAACCGATATGTCTGATTACTCGAGCAGTATAAATTCAATTGCTTCTTACTAATTTCTGTCTGCGAGCGCCTTACCTTCCCTTTTCATGTGGCCAATTCTCAATGCAATAGGCTATGTCGTTATTGAACTCGAATCCGCGTTCGCTCAGCACCCGCCGGGTCTCCCGCGGCACGGACGGATGGTCGACAATTCTCGACGCGAACAGGGGCGCTGCCAGCAGCAAGGCGAAGCCCCATATGCCGAGAATCGTCATAAACGCGGTTCTCGGTTCAAACGTCTCGCGGTGGGGGTAGACGATGACGTTGTAACGGTCGATTGCGATTGCCGTAATCGAGATTGTCGAGACGAATATCGACGTAGCCTCCAGACCCCCGACGAGCTTGCAGGTCACCGTGCCGAGCGGCCAGTAGCGGAGTATTAGCTCGACGAGAGTAAACGGCATCGTGAATAGGCACAGAATGAGGTCGCTGATAGCCAGGTTGATGATGTAGACGTTACGCGCCGTGCGCATCGCCGGCTTGCGCGCGACGGCCATGCAGACGAGGCCGTTGCCGATGGCGCCGGTCATGATCAGCAGCGAGTACAGTGTCAGTAAGAAGACGAGAGGCAGCTCCTTGATCGCCATCACCTTTCGCTTGTCCATCATGCTGTCGATGATCTCTTTGATCCGAGTCTCGGTCGGGTCATCGGGGAACGAGGCGTTCACGCGCCCTATACCGAGGATGCTCTCGTTAATGTGCAGCGTCGCCATCGTCGGTACGAGGGCGATGTGCTGCTGCTCAGCGACGAACCCGCCGACACCGTTGGTGCCGTCGTCGACGTCGTCCTGTGGCAATGGTACGCCCTGCGAGAACGAAGGTGAAACAGGAAACACAAGCGGAGCGTACATATGAGACGGGACGTAATGCGACGACGTGTACAGGTGGCTGCACAAGGTACTGCTCACTGTACACTGTCTAGCAGTAATTTGGCACACGCGATGCTCAAACGTAACTCATAGCATTGACCCAAGGGAGCACTATGGAGATACCGATAGTAACATTCGCGTTTGTTTGGCCCAAATTTCATTTTGTTATTTTACGCCTCTATTGAAACCAAAGTGGGCTTATAAAAATTTGAAACGTCATTATTTATTGTTTCAAATATGTTGATTCTTCAGGCAAAATAATATTAAAAAATCTTGAGCAAGGCCAGTTTTTAATTGCTGAAAAGAGAATATATATATATATATATATATATATATATATATATAT
>MNPL01002031.1:0-24863 GCA_002081605.1 Tropilaelaps mercedesae
ATATATATATATATATATATATATATATATATATATACGCTCATAAACAAAATATATTCGTTTAGTTTAACTCAAAAGGTGAGTAAGCTTCCTGGTTGATCTAGGATATACGAGTAGACATAGTAGGCATTGCTTCCAGATCAGTTAAGCGTGACCTCGATACATTGATGTTTCTCGAGGTATTAATGCTACGACATTCTACGGATGTCTGTCCTCGATTCTCTAGAGCTGCGGAAGAACTGGACCCGTCGCGGGTCCACAACGTCGATTGGGTCCGAGCGCAGGGGACACGTGCAATGCAGTAGCAGGCAGGGCCCCGCCTCCTCGATTTGAAGCTGTGGGCGCCCGTCGTGTGCACGACTTGGTCGTGTGGCGACCGCTCAAAGGGGCGTCGGTTCCCAGGGTTGAGAAACCTTCACGACCACCTTAGGCGTACACATAAAGCGTCATCCACTGATGAGCGAGATAACCTTCGGATCAGTATATATTGAGACGACTGACACAAATCGAGCGTCTAACAGACTATTGTCGTTTAGGCAATGAGAGGCTAAGCGACAAAAGATATATGAGGTTCAATCCGCATAAATATATTGTCAATCATGAATGACACGGCCTAGCTATAAGTAAACTTAATGCAGTTGGTCCGTTAAAAGAACCAGTCTGTTAACAGAAATGAACTTAGGAGGTAACCTTAACACGCAGTTACACTGAGTATAGTCAAGTAGTCTCTATTGCAAGAGCTCAAACTTGATTCATTTTCAACATGAATGTTGAAGTCTCGACGTGTATCCTTATGAAGTCACCAACGAAGTTCTTGAGCACAGCGCCAGGTAATTTGACGGACTAAACGTTCTCAGCAATCGTTCTGAAGCATAAAGAAGGCTGAAACGTAGAGACCTTAGCTGGCAGCTTTTCGTGTCAAGGACATTTTTCCACATGAAGTTTCCACATAAAAACTGCATATTTTTTTCTGTTTAAAACTGTTTTCAATAAATAAGCATTACAGAGCATTATCAAAGAACTTTGAGATCGCCTCTATGAGGTCGTGAAGTCTTGTCATCAGTGCGCAATTAATTGACAGATTTCTGAATGAGCCAGCACACAAGACAAAGGTAAAGCGCACCAGAACGTTCCGCTTGTATAACATAGTTACGAGAGTTCACCTCTAAACAAAATACTCTATACAGCTAAAATGTATTTAGACATAAATATTTTCTAAGTAATATAAAAAAAGTAGCGTAGAACAAACTATGCAAACAGAAAATATATATTCGTAGTATGAGTGTTAGAATTCTTAACTGATACATTCAGTCACTTTATTATAGTACACCTATGTGTGCTCATTGGATTAAGTCGTCAAAAGTAAAATACGCACGTGAATGGCGTATCTGCATATTTTTCCTATTGTAGGTCACACGTTAGTGCATGTACTAACACATTACGCAAAAGCAAGCCGTATCGGTTTTTTTGGTGACACACCGGATTATTGCTAATGTAGGTATACCTGGGATCAGAAATATATCCTCTCTTTCTCTCTGTGTTCAAAATCCACATATCTGATTTGGTAAAAAGTCAGCTGTGCGAACAATATGATTGCATTCCAACAAGATCTCTGTAGCAAATCTAAATAATCCTTATTCCCCATATTGCTCTCTCATTTTTCGCTTTGCTCTTCCCAGGTTTTGCTTCACTTGTTCCCACCTCATATTTTTTTCGATGCGAGAACGACTTACACCAAGGCCCCCCTTCTTCTTCCCTCTCTCTAAATTTCCCTACTTTCTAACTCGCAACCCCCCTTTATTATTGAGCTCACTAGCGAATATGGGGGCTTAGAACTGATGGAACCTGTAGTGGACCAAAGTTTGGGGACGGAGATTCGCCAGATATAGTCACTACGGTAGTCCCTATTCTCCTATAGCCTCTTATGACTTCTGTACTCACCACTTCTTACCTCTCGCTCTGTCCTTTCAACGTCACTATTTTTCTCTCGCTAGCTGCTCCGTCCTCCACTCTGCCGTCAGCCGCCTAATTTTTTCACGTCACGCCCCCTTCCCTTAAATTTCCCGAAGTTCTCAATCCCAACTGTGCCCCTGAAATCCATCGCGCCATTCCTATCTTTTCTTCCTTTCCTTGCCGTAGTCCCCTCCTGTTGACCCCCTTCGGTCTTCGCGGAGGCGTAAGGAAGTTCTTCGTCTTTGTTTTTTTTTCTCCATCTTCGTTTGTCTTCGGGCGTTCTCTCGCTTCAAAGACCACCGCTCCTCGCTATGGCGTTCGTCTTCTTTTTGCGACGTTGGGGAACTGCCACGGCGATGCGGTTGCAGCGTCCTTCTCGAGTTCAGTCCGGTTATTCACACGGGCGGTGGCGGGGGCGGCCAAAGCAGTGGCGCGAATGGTTTTTTGTAGCTGCACCAGGGCCAATGCGGGATGAAGCGTGAGGACGGCAACGGCAGCAGTAACGGCCAGGGGCGGCGGCTGCGGCGAATATCAAGACAAAAACTCATTTTCCACCTCGATGGACATCTCCCTGCTTCGAATGCCATAGACGACCGACGACTACCGACCATCCAACACTCCAGCATAAGCATTGACAGTACGAGCAACAATAGCAGCAACAGAGCTGGTAGCAGCCAGAGGTGTTGGCACTGGCGACATATGTAACTGCGGATACCTCGCAAATAGTAGGTTTCGGATCTGTTTTGATGGTTGATTCAAAATTTCCATGTGTCACTGAAAATGTTCGCAAACGACGCATATGGTAATCTCGTTAATCTAACGACGAACGTTGGTAATCTTCGGGTCTATTTAAGGTGGCTTAAGGTAGCAGACTCTAAATGTCAGATGTGACAGAAAGAGCTCGAATTTGAACAAGCTTTCTCGCCGGCATCTATCGTAACTTTTGAACTCTGCGACCCTGCCGAAGGACAGAATTTTGGTACTGTTTATTCCGCTGTCGTTAAAATATTTCACAAAACCAGAAAAATATTTTACCAGATAAAAAAATAACCTGATGAGTAGACCGGTACCGCCCATCTGAAAGGAGTCAGGCCACGAAATTGCTTAAATGAGGAGAAGCTGAGTTTTGACATATCCCCAAGTTTTACTTACATATACCCAATAAGAAGATATTGTATGTTCTAAATTCTGGTGTAAATGCATTGCCTCAACTTCTTTAGCTCATGGTTTGCACAAAATTAACTGATTTACTAAGTCAAATACTTTCGAATTCGCTAACGGAATGATTAAGCTTAATTTACATATTCTTTATTGACTGCAACGTCCCGTGGGCATCTCTACTCTTGGAAAAAAACTAGGCTATTCTGGCATATTAGTATATAACGTGGCATCAGTTTTGGTTTAAAGAAATACTCTCCGTAGGTTTTTTGCTGTAGAATAAAGTATTAAAGATTTCTTTAGTTTTTGCACTTGTTTTTTATGTTTAATTCATACTCAAAAAACCTAATTGTTCTAAAAATTTATAGTTTAAATGCATAGACTTTCGTTACCCTTTCAAGTACCTAAACAGTCCAAATATCATTAATTTACGTCGTTTTGCCAGCAAAGTGAAAACGGAGGTCCACACAATTATCGTAGACATCTGGCTTGACTAAATGAATCTGTAATGACAAGGTAGAACCTATAACAAATTATAGTTTAATCCATTTATTGAGTGTTACGTATGTGTAGTTCCAAACGTTTAAATTTTCATTGAAAAACATGAAAGACACTGGCATGGCGCTAACGACAAGTCATGTAATAATGAAACTAGGTCTCGTGGTAGCAGTAAGGCTTTGGTACACGCTTGTCCCGAACATCTACCAAGACCCCCTTGAGGCTTGTATAAGCACCCCCATTTCCATAGGCCGGCGCCCACCGAAAGTAGCTCGGGAGCCCTTCAGCTCGGCTTTACCGACTTGCTAATAACAGGCCCTTGCCAATTGGCCACGCGCCGCCCGCTTCGCTTTAACTAGAGGCATCGGCAGGCACTCCTTCTCCATCAAAGTAAACCCACTACTACAACGAAACTACGAGTGCCATTGACAGACTGATGCAAAGGTTCTGGAGTGACACGGGAGGGTTTCCGTGCGGACAATATCTGAAGCCAGAGTTTGTGCAAGTTAGGTTCACAATCGAATACCGGGTAGACGCACCTCGCTGGCACTACCTATCGGTGTAGATATTCGCTGAAATTTCATTGAGTGTTTACGAATGCCAGGCACGCTCAGTGTGAAACGTCCGGGCAGCTGTTGCCCCGAGACAGCATAAGACCAAGGTATTTTCAGTGACTCTCAGAAAGGATGTGTTTCCCACATATGCATACGGATGCAGGTATTCCTAGGGCCGATATGCCGTTGTAATTAACGTATGATCAAGTACCTTTTTCAATCGTGTCAACGCGTAGAAGATATTAAAATGCTTATGTCCTATGATTTTCTTTCACAAGGGCGCAACGAATACCTGCTTCAACGGTAACAAAGACAGTTCTTGTTTTTAAATTTTTAACTAGCTTTTATTATGTAGATAAGCAATCGTGTATCCTATTCCATTTAAGTCACATAGGTCATTTTGACGGTATAGGCGTTTGCTTGAGAAAGATTAATGCGTAGAGTTGGCTTAGCTAGACTGCCTAAATTAGCCTCTTATTGGAAAATGTGCCTTTCAAGCTATAATAAGAGTGGATTAAAAAATCAAAGATAACCTTGATTTGTCCACTCATTGCATAGATTCCGAATTTTATTGATATCATTCATCATCAAAGCGTCCCATCCGAAAGTTATGCAAATATCCCGCAACAACTATCGTGATGGCAGCAGCAATTATGAGTTAAACTGGCATCCCGTCTCATTTGGGATTTTCATTTAGTAGGTCTCGAATGACAAGAATGCCAGATTCCTTCGAATGTTTAGCTGCAGAACGGAGTGTTGTGGAACGTAACATCGCCCTGCAAGACGAGTACAACTAATACCATAGGCAAATGCATTTTCCTCATAAAAGGCTTGTTCAGGTGTCGAAATCGCTAACAGCCACATTTTAGACCCCGCATACGCGCATCCCTTTTCACGACTAGGCTCAGTCGTTTAAATATCGTGTACTCAGTAACCACTTAGAGAGCACCAAAATGAGCACTTTGTATAGTGTTGGAGAAGGTGGACTAGAGCATGATAACACACTACTAAAATGAAGTTTAATTAACTAGTTTTATTGTCGTGAAATAATAGTGTTCGAATTAATTCCAACGTCCAACTAAAACATCGTGATGTGGAAATTCTAACGAGCTTTCACCACATCCGAACCTTTGAACATTGCGACTGCTCGCCTAAGCCGTCTAACGAGACGCAGTACCATGTCTGCATAAGGAGATGGAAAAGGGATTCAGGACAAAAATAGCTTGTTTTATCCGTCTCTTCCGGAATAAATTGGAGTCGGGTGGAGTTCTAGGCGCATATATAGATGCATGATAATTCTAGCTAGCGAGGTCTAGAATTCTCTATCCTGCTCAGTATGCGCTTTTAGGGTATTAAAAGAAGATATGCTTTTGTCTGCAGATGCGGGCTAGATAAAATGACGGAGCATGAAATGAACTATATCAAGCTAACTGACATTTATTTTGATGAGAGCCTCCATGCTTTATGCAAGTATTAACAACTAGGCAGCCTATCCTTGGTTTGTTGACAACGAGGTTGGAAACTTTAATAACAGAAACGGGATTAGGATACATATAACTTATTTCCACCCTGTCATTTATTTTAGCGAAAGCTGTCTGGTAACTATGATATAACAAATGTATTCTATATGCTGGAATATTCTAAATTGCAACTATATAAGCTAACTCGAATGATTGCTGCAATAACATTACGTGGAGAAAGCCAGTTCGTTCGTTACCGAGCTCTAGGCTTGCAAGAGATGTGCAAATACTTGAATGGCCAAAATAGTGTCAAGAATGCTTGATTGAAAATTAAACTGATACGTGGGGTCAATCGTGGCTCCCGATACGGAGCACCGATAGACTTTTACCCTCCAAAACACCCTCTTGCTGTGCCTGCTAACATATCATGAAGAAGCCCGGGAAGATATCAACGCCGAAAAGCAAGACTCTAATAAAGGAATTATAGCTTTGGTGGAGCGTTTCAAGTTCTGTCAGCTACTCTCAAGTGAACTTTCGTTTCGTTCTCCTGATTTTTCCGGCATGTTTCAAACAAAGTGAACGGCCTTCAAAGACTCTTAACTTTTGAATTATAATATACGCTACAGGCGACGTTATGATAAGAACGGCTTCAATCGTTGGTGTATTGCAGCGTATAAGACGGTTGCGTTGAGTGGTTTTGGTTTTATTACGGAAACAGCGCTGCTTAGCGTTCGAAACAAAAGTTGCGGTTTTCATTTTTTCCAGGCCAGGCAGTGTCTGGAACTTTCCAGCAACTTTGCGCAGATAAATGGATGGTGGCATAAATAATGAATTAGCATATACAGTTTACGAGCTAGTGTGAATTGCTTGTCACTTGCCTTTCAATAAGTATGCTTTAAGTATTTCTCAGAGAGCGCAGCATATTCATCTTGGTTTTGTTTAGTTGCAGCGATGTGTATTTTTCAACACTATATAAGACAATGATTCCGTTTTGCCAGAGTATCCATCGCATTTAATACGATTGGGTAACTCTATTGCAATCTGCTCGTAAAAACACTTCAACGACAACGATGTTATCGAATGAATATTTGCGAGCCTGTCAAGTTTGGTATACAGCTCATACTTTGATTATTTCTCAATTATTGTTTTGCTTTGCCTAGTGATTACCTGAATATTCATGAAATTGTATATTCATAGAACCAGTGTCGCCTGTTTACATTCTAGTCACGATTAGTTGAATATTCCGTACCACTACCGTAAAATCATCGGTCTGCTCTGAAGCAATCAACGCCATCCGTTTAATTCCTATATGAAAGGTGCCTTTTTTCAGTATACTTATTTACTGCAGGACATTCTCACCAAGCCATATTTTTATCTCATATTTCACGATAGAAATTATGTCCGAACTATTGTTTCAAACTATTTGTACATGTAAAAACGTATATTTCACATATGTAAATTACTTGGAGTTTTTTTTTGGTTTTGCCTCAGTTGACCTATCAAAATATTTTCTGATTAAATTGATAAATTTTCTCGTGTATCTATAAAAATTTCGTGAATGCCTAAAAATGTTCAACTTTCATTATTTGATGCCTAAGGAATCGCGTAATGTTGGGCGGCCTTTATTATATTCGGGTGAAACTGGAGTTCTAGCCGTGTCACAAAAATACCTCTTTGCAAAATCCAGTAATTGAAGTTGTAATAAGCGTTTCTAAATGTACCGTTCTGTTAAATATGGAGCAAGATAGAATGACAGCCAAATGTAAAAAAAATATGTTCAAGCGTCTTAAACAAACTTACAAATGTAAAATCCTATATTTTTAATTATAATATAATGCGTCCTCAAAGACAAAACTCAATATCATACTTTTTTATCTTTAGGACTGATAATTTACCGTTTATAAAAGAAAAAGAGTGAACGTCTTGCACTTTGGGTTATCTGACATCTTACGCTCAGCTTTAATGCAGTCTTTGAAAGCCTGGCTAAGATTAAAAAAGAGTTAACATCTGCCACAGCGGATGTTAGTTAAAGCTCGCCAAAGGAATTAGTCGCAACTTCCACGTTTCCATGTAAACAGAAGCACACACCCTGCTCAGTAACATTTTAATGAGCTATTGAAAATTGAAATCGTAATTCAGTGATTCGTTGCCAAACATTCTAACAAAACATGTTGGCAAGTTTTTTTGCCTGAATCGGCCTTCAAGATTTTTCTTAGTAAAGAAGAATGTTACGTAGGCTTAAATGTAAGACCCCCATGAAACACCTATATTGTTTACATACACAATAAATTGAACATAATAAATAGCTGCTAGTTCGCGTTAATCACACGCTTCATCGCCGCTGAATAGAAAAGTATTCGGCGTTACGCCGTCATCAATTATATTATCTGTTAGTAAAAGACAAACAAAAACTACTTGATTACTAACGACAGCGAATAATCAAATGCCATTAGAGTTCAGAGTTCTTTGAAACCAAAAAATCTCTTGTGGTGACAAACGGTTTACTTTGAACCTCTGTTATATGTTGTGCAACCGGATTTTAGCGGGCGGGAGCGTTGTTGCTCGTGTCCATTGGCCCTAGCGGCTCCGCCCATTTAAAATCTGCAGCGCCGGCGTCAGCAACAACTGTTCAAGCCTACCCTTGGCCAGGCGTCTATCATCGTTGGCAACCTGGTGCTGCAACGCGCTGATTTACTGATTGTTTTCCATGGGAAAATTGATTGAAGTTTTTCGTGGTCCGTTTTTTACAATAGGCCCTTGTTCTGGCATTGTTAGATTCTGCAAAACAAGTCTCTGGATCATCTACTAATAATAAATTGATCTGCATCTAGTATTGAAGAGATTTGATGCAATAAGAGGAAATATTTATGCCTGGAGATTAGTAAAATATGCTATCATATCGTCATTTGGCAGCCATCCTATTGCAGCTTTGCTACTGAATACTTTTTCTGAGGATCGTAAGCAAGGCAAATTCTCGAAAACTGTCCATCTAAGTTTCTCTATCTAAAGTGTCTCTATCTAATTTGGACGAGATAGGAAAAGAGTATATCAGATATAGGGATCTTCTTTTTCAGAACTAATGGAATGATTATATTGACGGTTAAATGGTTTTCGACAGTTATGTGAGCATTTAAACTAGGGTCCCCTTTGGAAAAAGATTTCTAAAAGTACAACCCTGCTTTCCAAAGTGGTTCGTGCCTAAACTCGTTCGTGAATTCGTTAAACCGAACCAAATTGTTTTGAATGTGCAGAATAACAGCAAACATTTCTTGGGTTTATAGTTAATAGCATGACTTCATGTATAATATATCAATTAACAGATCAAACTCTCAGAATAATCACTTACAGTGTCAACATCAAAAGATAATTACGACCGGATTGCGAATGCTAATGAACACCAATTAAAAATATTATCGAACAGCTAATTTGATTATAGCATTCTGGATATTTTTAAGGATTACATTTGATACATTTTTATAAACTGTTTTATAATCTGATTCTAAATCGGTTCCCCAAGGGCATCAAGCTGCAATTCATCCATTAAATTATAAAGCAGCAAAAAGGGTACCCTCTAGTTGAAATATACTATAGCGGCTGATTTTAAAAGTCATCCGAATCGATGCAAGAACAAGAATTTGATGAATGATTTTGATGTGGAATAGCTGGCTGTTTTCCATTTCAGCAACAAGCTCGCTGTTCATCAAAGTGATGTTCTGTCGAATTCCATAAGTTCATGTCCGGAGTGCGCGCTCCGAACTTGATCCTGTTGAAGGAAGGTTCACGTAGGCTGGAGTCGGACTACGTTAGGATAGAATCGAATCAAATGAAGATAAAACCAGTCATACGCTTCTTGCTGATGGATTTTCCTTTGACTGAAAGCGACTTCGACTGGGTGATTGGCCACTGTTTTGCATGGAAATTGAATGTGTATTACTGTGAGCAGACAGAACGGTTTCATGTTTTTGAAGGAGCTTCATGCAACGATCAACATACGGTCTCGGATTCCTTTGAAGCCTGATTTAGAAGTTGGACAAGCTTTTTTTGGTGTCTTTGTGTAGTTAATTGGCTAAACGAACCACAATTGCGCAATAGCATAACTGAACTTGAACGATTGCGCATGAGGCGAAAGCAGTTCAGTGATAGATTCTGCTGGTGATAATATTTCCCTTTTAGGCTCTAACTAACTAATGAGCCTTAGTATTCACCCTCGTAGAATTTAAAAGCACGACGATGCTCTGTATCAGAGACGGCTAACTTTGAAGCCAAATACCCTAAAGATCAGATTCCCAAGGAAGTAGCAAATGCAAAATCCAAGTACAAAGTTGGTTTTTCGGGTTGTCGATATGCGATTTGGCTATGGCCTACCAATACTAAGTTCCCTAATTCGAACGCCAGTTGAGACACAACTGTTGCAGTGTTCGTCCGTATCATATTTAAATTGGATGTCATCATACCGTGGTAAATGAACCTATTAAAAAAGGTAACGCAGCGGAGAAATTTCAGTTCGAATAAAAAAATTGTATTCATCTTCCAACAGCAAAAAGCCTTTTCGACGATAGAGGTACTGGGAGACCATAGCCATGAAAAGAACTCTGTTTTGTGATGTAAAATGACTTATATTTATCACGGGAAACTCATCACTACGTCTGTGTTATGTGTTCGGGCAAGCATTCATGAAGTGGTTAAACCAGCAAGATAAAGCATATGGTGTGAGCCAAGTTTACCCTTCACTCGTTATAAGTAATTATTTGGAAAAATATAGTATGCAATATAATCTATAAAAACAATATGTTGATGATATACTTACTTTTGCTTTCAGATTCAAACATTCGTGAGTAAAAAAAGTAAATTTAACATTTAGCCAGTAATAATCGTATCCTATCACTCCATTGTGTCTAATTAACACTGGCTCTTTCTAGACGTTAACATTATTATCATTATTAAACTGCGTATATTTCGTTTCTTGCGAATCTATTTTGTTTGGACTGTAGTTACTAACCTGGTAAAAACAAGAGTAAAGTTCGGTGTCTTGACGCATTCGCTTGTGCCTTGAGGCGCTCGGAGGGGACGTGTAGGTATGCGATTTCGATGCCCGCCGTTGCACATTTACATTTATGTGGGGTGATCCGTCTTACAGGGTAATACAAAAAACACTAACGTGGACGTTAAATGTTAGCTGACCGTCGGCCCTAGAAATATTATGTTTTGGTAAAAGCGGGAGGGCTTTTTAAAAAGTTTAGTTTAAGGGGGTCAAATGGGAATCCGTCTCCGGAGATCCGCGTGTACCCGCCTTCGCAGATCCGCGTGTAGCCGTCTTCGCAGATCCGCGTGTACCTGCCTCCGAACGAACGGGGAATTGACCACCCTGATAGGTTCAGTGCATTTGAATTCGAAAGTATAATTATAATTAGGCAAGCCGATTTGGTTTCTTTGCCAGGGCTGTTGTTGTTGTTGTTCTGTAGTAAGACGTTGTGCGCGTTGTTGTTACATTGGCTCCTTCCGAACTTCGCCGTATACCCCAAATCAGCAACCAATCGAATATCTAAACCCGCCTCCATCGTTTCACTTCACTGCAAATCGCCGCTCAATGCCGCTGCCATTGGACAATTCGACGATTCGTCAAAGAATGGCCAATTTGCTCGTGCCCATTTGGCCGGCCAGCGTAACGCAGCATCGGCAGAAGGCAAACACAGCCTCAGGACGGCGGCCGTGACTTGTCGTCGGGACATCAGTCGGCCGCCGTCGTCGTCTGAGCGGCTTTCTTGAAGCGATGTTGATCGTTCGCCATCGTCCACAAAACGAGATTCTTGTTATCGAATAATGGGTGGGTGGATCCAGCCATTGTTATGTTCGACTTCTCTCTATTCCTCTGACCCTACGTGTGCGTGTGTCTCTTTTTCAAATGTTTTTTTCAATGTGCATCCTCCCTCCTTCCCCAGCGTACAAGAGCACGCATGCGCGTAGACTGACATCCAACGATACGAAAATACGTAGATATGTCTATGTACGGTCTGTGCGCCAGGATGTTTAAAAAAATCGTTAAAGAAGAACATTTTGGGGCCTGGCAGCTGAAGGGGAAGGGCGAACGTAGAGAAGGCAATAGCAATAAGCGGCAGCGTACTCGTTGAAAACGTTATTATATTACTCGACCACTGGTGGTCGTTAGAAGTAGCAAGCAATCATTACTGTTGTTTCGTCTCAGCAGAATCAACGAGAACACGAGGCGGATAACGATAATCATGTTGACTCAACTTCCCGCCGACGCCACCCCGATATGCGAGCGTCGGCTCTGGCAGCGTTGAGAGCGGACCGTCTACGCCTCAGTGTTCATACTGTAGATGGCGGCGGCAACAGCAGCAGCGACACCAGCAACGACGTGCTAGGGAACCGCACCGGCGGTTCCTTGCGAGGGCGGTGAGTGTGCTATCGCGGCCGTCGTACTGTGACAGCGAGACAGGCCGCCCCACAGATGCTATGACGATTAACAAAAATAAAAAAGAATGGCGAGACCATCGACTAAATAGTTAGTTACGATTTTTGTCTGGCCTAGATTTGCTAAACGTTGACTTGCCGTGAAATTTCGACCAGGTAAACAAACGTTTTGCCATTTTTCGTTTGTCGAAAAGCCTTTGGCGTTACTACAACGAAGGGAAACTACATTAATCCGACCTGGCATTTAGATGAAAAGCGCAATACTTTATGAACTGCGCTTTTCGTTGTAGAGAATGTACACATCTGGTACCTTTTCGCTTGGCACAAAGTTCAAATTAATGCTAGGCGAATTCCACTTATCAAAAAGATGTACACAACTAATTTATTACTGCAGGGAATGTTGATTTTTTCCACTCTTTACAAAATCGACTATGTTATAATGGTTTATGCAGGAAATAGGAAGGCATACTAATAGCTTTTTCGTTTATGTAGGTACAATCAGTGAATGCATTCAGCGGAATTGGGTGATGTGTACGTATACAAAACTATGATTGTTTTTGTGTTACTGAATGCTGTCCTTAAGGCATCCGTCTGCAGAATTTTTCCTCATGTTGTCTCGAAATAGGTAAAATGTTAAATTAACTCAAACGGAAATTCCAGAGTCAATTAGAGACCTCTGAATATTTCATAATAAGCCAGTTCGTAATAAGCACTAAACATCGTTTCACTTCTACCCGAATTATATGTACATAGGAGACCTCGATTACTCGGCTTTTCGACAAGAACCTCTGCAATCTCTACACTACGAAATAAGTTCGATTGGCGGAGCCCTCAAATTTGCTAAAGTATTCCCCCATCTACGGTATGGCTTTGTCGTAGCATTTTTAGCTAGGAGTAAATTTCTACGCGTCTGGGAACTGAGTGAGCAAGTCGCGCTCAATTAGCTAGCCCAATAGACAGCTACCAATGTATCATTTTTCCAGCTCAGAGGACGGAAGCAGGCTACCTGTAGCATCGAGCAAACGACAAGATGACAGCATTGCGCCGACTCGTCATTTGCACATTCAATTGAAGTGGGCGCTGGATTTCCTCATCTGATGCCGACGCGCTGAGAGGATATCATTATATCATCCTTTCTGTGGATAGAATTATCTTGGACCTAGCTTTGACAAGTGCAACAGATTTAAAATTTAATCAAAATCAGATTAACCCGTCGTAGAGTATCACGGCTAGGGCTAACATAAAGGGCTAGGTCGCAAAAAATTTGCCGACATATGAAACGCACACAGATATTACCCGGGAGAACATCTGTAAGTGACAAGCGACTCAAATTTAGAAGCGGACAGACACGTTGAGATCGCTGGCTTTATACCTTGTTCTCCGATATTCTGTGGAGGAATGAGATGTGTAGAACTATACATTAGAACAGCGTCACGCTAGCGAACCCTCAGGGAAAGGTAGAATAGCAAAAACAGAAATGGGTAAATAATAAGCTAATATTTTAACGATGAAACTTTAACCTAACTTTCGATGAAACATTGATGTCATTTCTCATGTACCTATCGAGGAGACTGGTTGCACCATGATGTGCCGTTAACAATAGAAGTGCATTTGTTTGAAACTCGATCATAAACGTTCCACAAGAGATTCAATTCAGTTTGTTGTGACACAACGGTGCAAGTAGTATTTAAGCTCCTGTGTGATCATTCCTTCATCTTTACGCCTACTTTCCTCTAGAGGGGAGGACGATAGACCAGCCGGATCCAAATCTCTTTCAAACTTTTACGCAGCTAGTTACCGACCATAATTCTCCGGCGAGATTTCGAAACATTATGCTTCAGTGTTTACAAAGGTATTTTTAACCCTATGAAGCCTAGTAAAGCTGACTGCCCTATCGATCATCTTGTTTCGGACAGAAATTCGTGCGTCTTCGGTTATAGACCTGCGGCGATGACCATACGTAAGTGCGGTGAGCATTTTAGTATAAAGCATATAAGGCATTTTGAAATCGAATTTAAGAAGCATAATTACTTTAGATCTCCAATAATTGCGCTAGCCCTTCTTTTTTCGTGATCTAATTGCACATCGTGTTTCCGAGTGATTGTAACTTTACTCAAAATTCAATTTAAATTTGCCACTAGAAAACAATTAACGAAAATTGACATTGCAGACCTTGTAATATTTCTGAAATATCCTCCATCGATAAAGTATAAACGCAGGCAGTACGTCCAGACTGGGGTTTTCATTTAATAACACGAGATTCATTTCTATTTTTACATACAATCCTGTGGTGTACATTAAATCACCCTCAAATGTGGAAACTTCACTACATTTCTTTAAAGACAAACGAACTATAATAATTACAAATTACGACTAACTAATACTAATATTTGCTTTGATGAAATGAATCCTTAAAGAAAAAATATTTGTCCTTGTCATGTCCATGCAGTCTGCTAAAACAACGCAAATGCCTCCGCAGCTGTTCGTGTGCGTGGCTGAATATTAACGTCACCTTAAATTCCTGAGGGACACTTCCCGTTTTGAACGGGGATCTCCTTTTCACATTACTTCTAGAAACACTAAGTTCGCACAGAGTTGAGCTTACAGTGTCATCGGGTGGTTGGGGGGATGTAAATCCCTACATATGCCCACTATAGCCACTATATAGTAAAAATGTTATGGCTACTGCACGCGTCGTTGTCCTTCCACCAACTTGTCCAAGCTGTCGCCGTAAGTGTCTAACCTAATCGAGCAAACTGCAAACCTAAAGTACAAACCGTGTATGATATAGACAGCCAATACACATACAGTACAAGCATACAGGGGTCAGTCCACATTCCTTAGTTATTGTGTTCGTCTAGTCACTGAATGGTTGCAGTGACGTGCTAGTGCCATCAGCATTACCCGAAACCCCCTTGAAGAAAAAGCTATTGTGTTCGCACAAGCTTTGTATTTACGTTAATAACAATTAAAAAACATCTTGATTCACTTGTCGCTTTGTCACCAAACTTTCTCAACGATCACACATCTGCAGCGAGGCTAACCATTTAGCTATTTATAATAAGCTTCCATTAAGGCTAAGAGTGTCTACAGACACTGCAGACAGAGGATTGGATATAAAGCATCCAAAAAAGCAGACTCGTCGAGGTCAGTCAAGTTGTAGTGCTATCCGGCCGTTATGCTGCGTTTAAACAAACTACTTCTTAGCCAAGTATCACCACTGGGTCGGTTCAGGCTGTCGAAGCTGCAAAAAAAAGTACCTCCATTGAGAAAATGTGGAGTGGCCAGGAAGGAGGTCGGTTTCGGCCGGCGTGGAAAAGGCATCCGAATTAGCACATTGTTCCCCAGAAGCAGCACAGAAGCAAATGAGACACTCAGTGTGCCGACCAAGAGCCTGGGAAAAGGCTTCAAACAGGGGGAAATTGGGGGTCTAGCAGTTAGAAGCCTGCCACCTCCATCTCCTCTTGCGTCTTCTCTCTCTCGCGTTCTTCGCTGTCCTGGCGACTGGGCCCTGAAATAATTCTCTTCTGGATGTGCCCTTACAACGAAAGTCTGCCCAACACTTTCAATTGGTCCGCCAGGAGAAAGTAAGTGTTGTAGCACAGAAACCTGCTTGTTAAATGAGATTCCTAGAAGTAGTAGCAGAACTTACTGTCTAATATATAGCTGCTGTGTATGCAGTAACTAACAAGCGCTAGATGGCCGATAGATAAGCGATATAATCTAGTTTCGGGCCGTACTTAAGCAAAGTTGTTGATCTAACACATCGATGTAATATAATCCCTAAAGTAGCTGCATAAGCCGGCTAGTGGTTGAATTTGTTAACTTGATAGACAGCATTTTCATGAAGACTATGCTTTCAATGTCTCATTCTGTGCGATCGCTAGCGAGAAAGAAACGTTTTTCTGAAAAAACCCGCGCAAAAATTGAATACGGGACTGCACTTTCAGAACAGCCTCGTCTTCTTGGGCCATAGAACAGCACAGCGATGACGCAGGATCAGAAAAAGCGACCGAGGGTGCGGGACGTTGTGGGATCCGTGGGGGTGGATGGAAAAATAAGAGAATGGGATGGGTAAGGGTCGAAAGCCGAAGAGGGTGGAATGCCAGCAACGGAATTCGGTGTCAAACATCCATTCCTGTCTTCGGCAGGGGCAGGAAACTGGGGGTAAAGATGGCCTAGCCGCTGCTCCGCTACTGCCCCTGTTATCCTAAATTCTCTTAGTTTGCACGCGGGCTGTTTCGTTATAACCAGAGTTTGCGTATGGATAGGGGCATGTTAGGGAGAAGACTGCTTTTAATCGACATCTCTAGGTGGTAACATTCGACTGGAATACATTAAAATATTGTAATAAAAAATAGTTATTGAAGTTGGACTTTGCAAATGTGTAATAATTAGAGTAGTAGGATCGAATAGTGATGGGAACCGATAACAACACTTAAATATTTTTAGGGCTGATTATTGGGTAACGTTTAATGTCCACGATAACGCTTTTCCCATTACTTCGTCAGACGACCCCCATAAATGTAGATATGCAACGGTAAGGATTAAATCTGTGTACCTACGTGTCTCTTCCGGTTTCAAGGCACATACGAACGCGCCAAGACGCTGAGCTAACAACACTTGTGATGCAATCAGTTAAAAGTGAGCGGTAGTGTTATACAACTAATTTGATAAATACTGTCTCAATTTATCCCAATTCGCTTCATGCGTGATATGTGGATATGTCTATCTCGTCGTGTAAATAACAGCGCCATTAGAACGTCATAAGGCGACTTAAATGAAAAAAGATCACTGAGACTGGTCACTTATGAGACAAATGGGCACGCCCATTTACCTAAGTGATTCGATTTTCTTGGCGGAGACAGAGTCCCTTATTCAACACAATATCTAATTTAAACTGAGGCTGCAGAATCCGTGTTGAAGGTATTTTATAGTAGGTGATAAACAACTTCAGTCTTTATGTGTTGATGCAACGCCGCTAATCGACCTAGGTGATTTGTCATACTGAAATTGCAATGAAACATCGAAAAGATGAGCTTGAAAATACAACTCCGATTCTCAATTAAAGAGCTATCCAAGTCCAAGTTTCCTAAGATATAGAGTTCAATTTGACAAATATCATACATTGGAAAGAAATCAAATGCCGCTCGAATAAGTACTGCAACCGTGTTGTGTTTCCCGCACGACAAACTGGTTCATATGAGTTGCCACATAAAATATGTGCATATGAGTGCTACATAAAATTACTTGACCACTTGCCTCAGTCCATTTGATTTTAAAGCACGGGCAGCCAACACGGTATAAAGATGAAAACAGCGATTGCTTGCTAGAGGTGTGCCGTGTTCAATCATGCTTTAAGCCTTCGGGTTCATGTTTTACTTCTGTAACGCGCAATGAAATCTCACGTTTTTCGAACATTCACAGGTTAACATCTTGTGAATTTTTTCTTAAATGCCTTTGATAGATTTCTACACATTAAATAAAATTAAACGTTTTATAGGCATGGACTTTTTTGGGCGTTTTGGACGCATCTTGAGCGTTAGCATTACGAGTACATGAAATGGTATCCATACAATTTAATATTTGACATGAATATTCATCTTTAGGCCCGATATCGCTTTAATATAACTTCGTGTGCTCTAAGTACACAGAACGGACAGTGTGTGTGCATTTGTCGCCAACGAGATTCGAACAGACAAGCGGCACCAACTTTACAGCCCGTTTCATTACTCGCCCAGATGACCGCTGCGATCTACTAGAAACTCTCATCATTTCGCGGTTCCCGCGTTGCTCACCTTCCTTCAGCTTCACTCTGGCCCTGCTTTGCTTTAGCAGGACTTATAGCCGAAGCATGCTTTAGGTATTTATCAACACAATTATTACGATGGAAATAGAATCCAGAACATACTTCGACGATGGCGTTTGAGGACATGAGAAGGCTCCTTCTTAGCCTCGTAGTAATTCCTCTCTCTGACTGCCTACCCGTGTTACTGACAACTATGTGTGTAAAAGTAACTTCCGTTCGTCAAACTGTTGAAACCGTTAAAGAATAAGCGTACGTCGATTGAGCAAAGGAATCTAATTTTCGTAATTATGTCATCAAGTGCATTATTATCCGAGAGTACAAGTTGGCTGGCACCTAGACTAGCTCGTTTGTTTTTAAGACAAATATGCCGGCCCTTTCGGTAGACATTTTACATCCTCGTTCGCTTCATTTTCAGGTCGTGCACGAGTGGAAAATCTTTACAAATTCAAAGGCTGAACGTAGTTATAGCTCTCTATCGAAAAATAGATACGCTCATGCTAGTGGGGCAGCCTTTGCAACTTATGCATTTCCCCAATACTCCTTTTGCCATTAACATCACAATGCAGAAATCCAGATAGAGCTTCAGATCCGAAAACAGTCGACTAAGACGGTCTGCCTAGACGGGATCCGACGGCAGAGGGAAGCACCAGCAAACGCTACTAAGAAGAGCTGGCCTGTAAGAGGGACACATGCGTGTGTGTCACCCCCTAGCGCTGAGGCCGGCTTCAGCTGACGGGGTACTTCACGGATATGCTTTTCCCTGCTTCTGAACTCTATTAACTAAATGAATATTTGCACAGCTTCGTATGGCTAGTGGCAACGGCTTTTCCTGGATTCCGTCGGTAGCTACCTCTGCTGCCCAAGTTCCTGTCCTCTCTTTTCCGCCCGACTGTGTCCCATCCTTTCGAGCGATCGCGGTCGAGCTGTCGAAAAGAGCCTGCGTGCGAGATCCGAAACTTCGGATATTTTTCGCTTTTTTTCGTTTTTCTCGACGAGCTGGTTTCACCGCTGAGAGCAGGAATTCGGCGGAGGATGGCGCACGCTTCCGCACTCGACTTTCGTTCTTCTTCTTCTCCTCCTTAGTTGAGTCCGGCGGCAGTTGGCTCAGTTACAAATGGAAAATGAAGTCCGGCGGGATTTGAATCCGGTGATTGATTGACCGGACGATCGGTGAGCAGTGGCCTAAGTCACACGGATGGATGAGTTAGTTGCATTCGTCTGAAAGACGCCCTGACTGGGGATTTCGGCTCGGAGTATCCGGAAAGTATAGCTACAATGGCTATTTTCCAAACATTCGTAAAATGGCTTGTTTCAGTTTTATCAGTTTCCCTCAAGATTGTGTGTATGACTGGTCAAAATCAGACTAGAAAAAGAATCAAATTAGACATCATCACTGCCTCCAGTATGTAGCGACCAAATCTATTTTGTTTTTTACTTATATGTTTTTGCCGCTTAGAGAGCGCTCGGAAGCCCGAAGCGTTCGATAAAATTCTTTCTAGAAAAAGTGTGCTATCGCTTGAGCTATTCCAAGAGTAGGAGAGTTTCTTTCGTATTGTGTTTCTCTCTCTAAACGCACAACGTGGAAACGCTACATCCGTCATGGTAACCGTATGAGATTTCGGTAAGATAGATTTTTTGCCTCAAGCTGGGGCGAGATAGTTTGAGACAATGTTTGGCGTAGTGGCAGAGCGTGCAGGCGTTCAGACAACACAAGGGTATGTGTATATCATATATATTTATATAAAACACAACGGTGTAAATATATAAATGTGTATATTCATTTTAATAGCATGGTTATATCGATCAATACATTATTTGTACATTTCTTAACACTATGTTTTTTCAATAACTAATGCTGCTTCACAATACCTTTGTACATTCGTCATGCAGGTCACCGTATATTTCTAAGTCACTTCGCTAAGCATACGTTCTAGTTTGGCCGCATTTACATTTAAATTTATGCGGTCCATCTTACGAGGTAAAGCAAAAAACGCTACCGTGAACGTTAAATGTTGACTAATGGTCGACCATAAAAATATATTTTAGTTTGACCGTGTGCAACATGAACCCCGCTTAGAACGTATTCGTTTCTGGAAACGGCCGTCGTTGTGAAAAGACTTGACGCTGGTCTTTTTTGTAGGTTTATAAACCGTCTCTGGGTTAAGGCTTTGCTCCTTTTTGCAATGCTCATCCCTACACTCACATCAATAAAAGCAATTATTCAAAAAGTCGTAGGTTAATATTTCGTGACTCTAGAAGGTATCGAGTTCGTTTTAATAAGCAACCCCGTGCGCTGCAGGTTGTGCGTTACATCTCTCAAAGTTTATTCATCTTCTGATTGTTAAGTTTCCCGTGTTACACATATAGAGATTTGACTTGGACATTATCTTTTCACATGCACAAAAATAAACTTACACGAATAGCGGATAGATTGGTCTGATTGGTCACGGCAATAAAGCCAACAGAAAATACTAGGTAATTGGGGAGACCAGACGACTACCAACGGCACCATTCCAGTGTTGTTAATCTTTTTTCGATATTCTGCGTTCCGCACGGTCGTACCCTTACCAGCTGGGCAGCACCGACGTATAATCATATGTCCAAGATTTGGAGAGAACGTAAGGTAAACCTCGACCGATGCTAGCATCAGCAACAAAAGCAACTCCCAGACAAGATAAGAAGAAAGAAGGGCCAGCGCGGCTGGCTGAACACTGGACCTAATTGACAATAATGCATCAACGTGCGACAAATCTACACCCTCGCTCCCATTTATTGTACCCACAGCACCATACGGGATAGCAGAGACAGAGGGTGTCGTATCTAACTGTGCCAGTCTATTGACTGGGTGGTAAGAAGGCCAGCAGCAGTGGTTCGCGTTGTGGAACTTGCACCAAAGCTCCCTCATTCCTGTTCCGGTGTGGGATAAGGAGGTAAGAGCGGATGAAAAAGAGGGGGGAGGGCTAATGCGGACGCTTAGTGCTGTGACTTCCCCTCTCATCCTACCCAAAGGTGATTTGTTTTCATTTAAAATTGGCCGCCAGCAACGCCTCCCCTTCGAGACGACCAACCGCTACTCGAAGACCGACATCCCAGTTCTCTGCCCCCAGAATACGATCGGCTTCGTTTTCGATGCTCAGCTTCTTAGTCTCACAGGAGATCCTTTCGACCTCGTAGTTTCGATGGCCTGTCCTTCGCCCTGGGCTGGCCTTCGCCGGACCATTCGCACTGTTCGGCATTGAGGCTGTCTTTGACCTTCCCAGCAAAGCCAAAGACGGTCGAACTTCTCGCGCGACATTGCCTATTGGGTAAAGAATCTTAGACATCCGCACTGTCGGGAATCATTAGGAACAGGGTGTACCTGTAAAAAGGCAATGCATTAGACAGTCGAAAAGAAAGAAAGGGATGTAGAAATGAGCTGGGAAGATTAATGCGGGTGCAAGCGATAGTTTGATGGTTGGGCTTGACGCGTCACTTGGAATGATAACCAGGCGAATTCAAAACGATTGTTTATATTTGTGAGCTTAAGAGCATCTTAAAACAACTAATTTATAAACATTCACCTACGATATCCATTCTACATGACCCATAAATGTATCCTAATAAAGTAAATGTACAGGATGACTTTTACATTTATATTAAGCTTCAGCCGGGTATAAAATGACTTCGCCACTAGTTCACAATGAAGCATTCGTTTGTCCTTATTGCATATCTATAAGAAGCGTAAGCATCCATCATTAAGTGTGATTAATTTGGCGAGCTAATTTGGAGTGCGTTCGTGCGCGTCTCGCAACCGGAAGAGATATGCGGATTCTCAGGCTCGATGCCCGCAGTCACACATTTACATTTATGGAATCTGTTTTGCAAAACAATACGAAAGCAGTATCGTGAACGTTAAATGTTAAATATAGTCGACCAGAGAACGGTGAAATCAAGAACAAACGTTTTTTCTTCACATTATTTATTCGGATAATCGTTTTTTCTCGACTGAATGCCAGTAATTTCTGCAGTTTAGATCAGGACCGCAGTGCTTTAGACTGTGGTCTCCGCATGTATGCCCGATGGTAGTGTAAGTGGCAAGCATGAGAGGTATATGATGACTTATTTATTGAAGTCGTACATCAATAAGCGCAGCGGGCGGCGCTGATCTAAGTAGAACGGTATGAGCTCAGCGTCCAGCTGCCACTGCTATTGAAACTCAGAAATTCCGTTTTTCTGCAGCTTCACACCTCGTGCTCACTTTCTCTTAACCCCATCTGCAGGCCACTTCGTGGTTCCCTTCTTACCTTTGCTTTGTTCCCAAAGTGGTCATCGCTCATGAGGGTTCGACTTGGATGAGAGCTAACTCTCAACCCGACGCTTCTCCTGCCACTATGACTCGAACCAGGCCTTCGTCTTCTGCAGGTCTGATAGAAGAACGTCATTGCAGAACCCAGCTTCTCTAAACAATTTTTTGATCTAAAACTAATATAAGGACAAATAGAAACATAATCCAAAGGTAGTAATGTAGTCCCTAATAGTCTTAGCAATCTAGTGACTGTAACAGGTAGCATGAAAAATGCCGCACGCAAACTAAACAGAACGACCACAAGGATCCGAACGAAAATGCTCGAGTTTTTACCACTATGACTAGAAGATTAGATATTGAGTAAAAATAAGTGAATCTGCAAATACGCTAAACATTATTTAGAGTTGTCAAAATATATATTGAAAAGACCAACAAGCTATAATAGCTTTCCTATTCGTTATATTAATTTCTTATCTGTGAACAGTTGGGCTTTTCCGTCAGTCACGAGCAGAACTAGATCCTCTAAGGGGGTATAAGTCTAATGGGTGTAAGGCACGGTTGAGGTCTGCCGGAAGGGGTTAAGCTCGCGGGAATAAAGCTCCAAATAGAGAAAGATGGGTAGAAGGACCGAGGGCGCTAGGCCCTGGGATCCACCAAAGGGGGTGTGAAGATGGGTCGATATGTCTGCGAATGGAAAGCTAAGCCAGTGAGGCCACACGTTTGATATCTTCAAACCCGCGAGTGGGCTCTATGGGCGAGCGGATCATCGGCGAATTGGTTCGGTAGAACATGCAGCAGTCGTTGTAAGGTAGCAGCAGCAGCAGCAGCAGTAGATAAAACATTCTGAGTGAGCTCTAAGCAAGTTACCAAAGCTAACTAATTGTTTGCACGCGTCAACTAGGCTGGTCAGTGCCATATTTGGTTTTAAGCCGCGGTAGGATTAATGAAATCTGTTTTCATTTTTCGCCTGTCTTAGTGCTTGCCATGATAAATTCGCCAGCTCACGGTAGGATACCAGTGGGTTGTCGCATAGAGAATATTGATTCTCGGCTAGATGACCGTCCGGCTATGCCTTATGGAGACAATGGTGGCAGTTACCGATTCGTATCTTACTCTATCCTCATGCTTGTATATGTATTTCACAGTTAGGTTTTAATATTTCACAGTTAAGATGATAATAAGTGCTGATTAATGATAAAGTACTAATAGTGCAATGGCCATATTGAGAATTAAATAAGGTCATTATGATGAGCTGAGCGTACTGCATTTAGCGTTATAGGTTATTTATTGTTTAGACTTTCTTTTGTAAAGCCGCCCATAATATTTTATACTGCAGGGCTCGTGTCGAGTTATTAAGGCAGTCGATGCTATATCATCATTATAAAGTAATTCTATATTTAGCTTTACACCTTGAGACCGATTGAAGTCGATAATCTCCACTAGCATTATGGACCGAGTGAAAGCTTTATTTAGTAAAGACTTTACCAGCAGAGTATCTATAATCTACGGTATCATAATATTCCTGAGCATAGTTAGACTCATTAGATTTACCCTGCTTCCCATATTTCCGCAGTTTTATAAACTGTGGGTCTAAAACAAGCCAAAAAACGCTTCTGTTAATAAAAATAATTTTCCCAGTCGTGCTAGAGATGTTAAATCATCAATTATAGTTTGTTGTCTCATTTGCATCAGAACAAGAAGGTGAACTCTATTTCTAAAAATTTCATAAAGGAAATATCAAGCAACGTATGGGGCGTTAATGGCTCATATATAACAAATATATTTTAGCTTAAGAACTGGAGGGAAAGTTAGTAAACTTTCGACCATTTTGACTCTACGCAGGTGGAATGTAACAGAGGTCCTTGTAGAATTGAATTACACTCTTATAAATGGTAGATTATCATTGCGATAGTGAAAGACAACGCAATGGGAAAGAATTCATCCTCTTATGCCTTTACTCGCATATATCCACCAGCCCTACAGTGTTTGTGATGTATGAATCTGCGCTGCCCCCCCACATATACACACACACACGGAGAGTGCCATCACTCCGTAGATGTCCATTCCGCCAAGATCTCAACCACGACAAAGTCCTGCATATATCATCTACATTTTGTGAACATCATTCTCACATTCACCAACCCACGATTCCCTCAACACCTGCTGGTGGTGAGTGCATAGTCCCCCACTCCCACAGTCCTAGAAGCAGACAGCCTCTAGCAGAGCCTTTTGCTGCCAATGAGGTTGTCTTTATAATACTGTTCAGGACTACCTGAGGCTCTCGCACTCGTTGACTATGTACAATATGCTGTCCTGTATATTCTGGGGATTCCTTAGTAATGTTTGGTGCACATAGGACTATGTATGTGTGATTCATCGGTGTTGGGATGAGCATTGAAGATGCCTAAAGATGGAAGATGGCTTGCTGAAAAGGAACGCTGTGTCTTAATGTAGCACCCGGCTAATATGATTACAGAATGATTTGCAAGCCTCACGACAGTCCTTATCTGCTATCATGAGTACAGCATGCATGGGCAGCGTTGGCATCGATAGCTTGGCTATCAGGCACTCGGTCCCGAAGTCGATACGAGTCGACCTGCTATTAGACACTATACTTTAGACAATGTGTCCATATGACTGAAAACCGAGAATTATATAGCGGCTATTCTATGTGGTTGTTAACATACACGCGCATATATATATATATATATATA
>MNPL01002031.1:25499-37321 GCA_002081605.1 Tropilaelaps mercedesae
ATTGCTCGAAGCAGATTCAATTAATCACAATATATTACATCAAGTCTATTTCATGATGATTCTTGATGTATCCGCCTCTAGGCGCGAAGCTTCTCGTGAACTTACTCTTAAATGGTAAGTGTTTAAATAAGAAAGTTGTGGTCACGTGTGTTGAGGAGTTTCTACACGTTTTTTTCTGCTCTTGTTGCCATCTGCCCATTTGCGGTGACGCGATAGTGTCGGCATCCTCAACTGGCAGGCACGCTTGGCACAGTAGCCAGTTTTCAAACCCTGCCAATGGCTTGGCAAAGGCCCTGCGTAGCGCGAGCCGCTTGCGTCCGTTCGCCGACGGGCGGACCGCAGAGACTACGATGGTAGTAAAGGCGGACAAGCTAAAAGAGAAAATCCATTTATTTCAATTTCTTGCGGCGGTCGCTTTTAGTTTGTGTAGCAGCGGCAACGGCGGTGGTCTTCCGTCCTCAGTCTTTTTTCTTTCTATTCTCTGTTCGTTTTTCCTTCTGCTCCGGCCCGAGCAGAGCTGTTTACCTGCACTCACTTTTCCCATTTTCGGCTGGGCCGACGCACCGACCCAAGCAGTGATGACGACGCCCAGGACCGAGCTCCCCCCCTTCTACAAGCAGCGAGCGTACGAACGAAGGACGACAATGGGAGAGCTACCAACCCGCACACAGGCCCTCTAGCTATCAACGAACATGCAAGGTGGCTGGGAAGCTAGACTGGGAGGAAGGAAGAGCAGTGTGGGAAAGAGAGAGGGACAGAAAGTATACGAACGTCTGATAGAAAGTTGGCCCAAGGAACCGACTTCCCTATGTTCCCTTTGCCACTTAGTAGGAAAGGCATAAAATGCTGTCATCATCGCTCATAGACTCGCAAGGAACTTACCACTAGCCCGTCTGGAAGCAGCCCGATTTGGCGGGTCTTCGGTGGGAAAAGCTGAGCGGTTTGCTCGCCGCCAGCCCCAAGGTCCTCTCTTCGTTCCTGAGGGCGATCGCGGAGTTGTGCGAACGTCATAGATGCATTTCGCCATCCCTTGAAGAGGCAAACCTTGGAGCAGCCAGAAAGGCCCCCCTCTGGTGAGCTCTGTTTCAGCGAGTTTCATGATTTTTCTTTCACCTGCCTCTCACCGTCGTCCCGCCTCTTCTTGCAACTTTCGCGGAGACGGGTGGGGGGGCATCCGGAAAGCCGAGTGTGCCCAGCAACGGAAAGGCTAGAATAGGGAAGAAGATTCTTCGTCCGGTTTTCTCACGAGAAGTTTCAGCAATGGCAAAAACGTTGACCGCCACAGCTTTTGCCTCACCCTCCCGTCGGCTTCCTGGGGTTCGACATTTCATTCAAAGTGCATTTGCCGCGCGGGTTCTAGAGTGCATGCTATCGCGGCCTAGCTCAAATCGCGGAGCTGCGCGAAGGACAGGCGCGGAGGGCATTTGAAGAATTCCAGGGGCATTCCCAGACAAAGCGGGAAATCGCTGAAGCATTGACATAATGCATTCTAGCGGAGGAGACAGTTGAATTCTCTAAGTAGAAAGGAACGACCACGGCAGACGACACCGTGTGACCAGAGAGAAAACGAAAGATCAATGGTGGATGATATTCTCGCCCAAATTTCCGTCGAATGATGAAAATCGATGAATTTCTGTTGTGTTCCGTACGAACGCGACGGTAAGAACAGGTCCGCCTATAACGAGAAATTTCTGCATTAGTTAATAATGAACGGAAACTGAGCGGAGTAATGGAAACAGAACGTGAAATGGTGCCCAGGTAAACAGACACGGTTTTATATGCAAGGACTGGACCAAGCGGGGCAAACGACATCAGTAAAACAAAAAAAGTCAATTTCGAAAGCTGTGGAAAGGCCTATCCAGGTCACTCTACTCAACACAAATAGACGTGGCCATTGTTTACCGCTTAATGCTCAGGCAAGCGATACGAGTCAAATAAACTCTTGCGATTACCTCAACAGCATTAGTGTCAATGAGAAAGTAGATTCGTCATCAAAGTCTCTCGACCGTCAGCATCTAGTTTTTACCGGGTTCACGCGGGCCGAAAAAAAAACTTTAATTTTTTCTCCGTTGTACTACGCCTCGACGTGTTGCTGAAGCGAGTGTATGGCTGGCATCGTTCTATTTGGCGCTATTTTAGCGGACTGACCCCAAACACTCAGCTTCCCCAGACTCGTAGCCTACCCCTGTGTTCGTTCATTTCTCGTTCGCTTTCGTCTAGCGCTGATGCGTGGCGAAACATCGACGTGACTGGGCCTACGTCAGGGCGGACGTGCGCGTACAGTCGCACTTTCAGGCAAGTGCCCAACACCAGACAGCGCTTGAACATTGCAACGAGGTCGACGAAGAACCGACGACAGAGTATTCGACGTCGACGCTCCTGCATGTCGAAGTAGGACGTACGCAACCAGGTACGCTTGCCAGTGGTTTCGTCGTCTTTTCTTTGCGAGCAGACCGTCCCTATCTCTTCTCCGTTTTCCTTTCCGGCAGGGAGTATTCGCACTCATCGGATCGCTCACACACACACACACCGAAGTACACATGCGAACACGCACCATATAGGTTAGAATACTTTGTGCTATCGAGCGGAAAGGTAAACGTTAGATTCCAACGGAGGGTGGCTCGGCCAAGAGTCTAGGAGGTCGTTATGTACTCTGTGGAGAGCTTTTGTTCGAAAGCTACATTCTCCACCGTCCACTGTGGCGAGACGAAGCGCGGAAGCCACGGGCCAAAAGTGTTTGCTCGAAACGCGAACAGGGTATTCACAAACGGAGTAGCGACGTGGCTGGATTGGCAGGAATGGAGTTAGAAGTCTTGCGTGAGCGAGCGTGGTAATGTCGGCGACCGCACCGCCAGCAGGAGTAGCCCTGACCGTGTAGCGGGCCTTCGGTTCATCATGGTGGTCATGATAAGTTTCAATGGCTCACAGGAGGAGTGGGACGACCGCCGAAACCAGAACGCGATGATGGCGTAGCTCAAGCCGTGAAAGCTGCTCGAGGCTCGTGGAGGTGGCCAAGTGGCAGGCAAGAAGAGAGTCGACTACGGGACGCTGAGGTGCAAGACGGGGGTACGATGAGGGGGTGTACGAGCCTTATGAGTTCCTACTGAGGAGATGGACGAGTAAAGTAGGCACGACCACAGCCTCGGATATCTTTCCCAGTGGCGGATACATGCGGCGTGCGTTCGTCTCTCGGGGCCATTCGTTCCGAAGGACCGTAATTCGTGCTGACCGAAAAATGAAAACGGATACTGCAATCACTACGAGACAGGATTTCTGCTTAGGTTTGGACGACGAGTAAAATAAAGCTAATTAATAATGGTTCTGTCCCGATGTTAAACGATGTTAATGTCAACCGTGTGAATAACTTAATTATTGTCCTAGCGCAACAATTGTAACGCCTTGTTTCGGATAGGACGTGTATGTTTATTTATATCATAACGGCCATACTTTTATTGGAAGATATAAATACATTTACGTACGTTGAAGACCATTGTATCACTGTGGGCCGATAGTGTAGCCACTCGACACGCGGCATTATTGTCATGATACTATGTACCCACTACAACACGATCTCCACTGGCCATTTTTCAGATAGGGTTCATAGAGCTCAACTATACGTCAATTATCTAATTTATCCATTATCATAACGAGAACGCTTTCTACTACCGACAATGTTGGCTGCATTGTTTTTCTTAAAATAGCCCCTTAACTGTAGTTTCAATATATAAATATGTCTATACTTGTTGAGTTGAATATATCACTCTATGCAGCTTGTGATAACATAATATTTATGACTCAATACTCTGAAAAGGGGGCGATGAGTAGACCTACATAGTCCTTTTGAGTGTTGACCTGTTTTAAGTAAAACTGGAGCTTAACTTAATTGTATGGCTATGTAACTTCGGACGGTTCTACCGTCCTACTAAATTAAGCGCAAGCTTAGATTGCCATTTGGTAATATACACTAACCCGCTATACTAACCCGCTTATCGCGTGGCCATTGCAGATCACAAAACCTTCTATTCGAAATTAGCGTAACGTATCGAAATATTAGCTTGGAAGATGCCTAGCGTAACACAATTGTTTCGTCGGATATGCTAGAAGCAGCCAAATGATTTCATGAGGTCTACCAGTTTTTGCAACTACTGGTGGCTGGTACCGAACATCTACTTATTGAATTCGCAAAAGCAGAAATGTTTGGTCGCAGTGTTAGAGCGAAGCCATTGGTCCGCTAAGAGTCTGATATCATGTTCATATGCACCAATAACCAGATGGTGTCGAACTAGCGTTCGCTTATTGTAGAAGAAGGCGGTAATACATTCCAGTGTGACATGGAGATGCTGTTCTGCCTCTTCCGACTCCGTTCCGCACTGTGTTCGAATGTCGGCTTCATACTGTCTCCGGAAATGTCCAATACTAGCCCTCAGCAGCAAAAGTGGGCTTTCATCATTGCTGCTCTATATACATTCTCCCTCATAGCATCGCACTGTTCGGACTATACGACAATGTCAAGCGGTCGTAAGTTAGACTTAGGGCAATACAATTTTGGTGTAGAAAGGTCTTCGTCTAATCAGCTGCGATGTACTCGCTGCGGGCACATTGACAAATAACCATATCCGTTGCGTTCTTCCTGTAAGAGTCGTCATGGTAACACTCATTGTCAGCTTGCTTCTAATAGACAGACTTGAAGCTAACCAACGGGGGGCTGTTACACTGCTTTTGCTGCTTGTGACCATTCATCGGCGTTACCGCTTGTCTCGCTTCTCTGCCTGAAATACCACAGGTGACAGACCCCCCTCGCCGTAATCGTGATGTTTCATGGTTTTGTCGGACTATCTTGCGTTTCAAAGATCACAACACAATATTGCATTGTGTCGCTTACAAGTGTAAACTTACAGGCCATACTTTAGCCTGATTCAACGAACGGAGAACGTTCAAATCAGTTGAACGAAGTTGTCATGGACCTGCCCGCCTGGACGACTGACGCCCCTCGGGGAATCAATAGCTAGACGGTAAGTAGCCTTGTGTGAATATCTTCGAAAGAAACTAGTTAAACGGTGCCTGGATAGAGTAGCGTACAAGAAACTCCATAGGAGGCGAAAGGGGCACTATCGGATCTTTCGACCGAGTACACAGACATTGTCTGGTCGCTAGCTGTACACAGACCCAGCCAGTTGAACTCGCGCGCTACGACGGTGATCTACGCTATCTATCTCTCGTAGTGTTTAAATGTTGCCCCAGTCGGCTTGGGACAAGAAAGCTTTTCTCCCTTCCCCATTGGTACCCTATTCGTTTTGCCCCTCCCTGCGTGCACAACCTCACTCCCAGAGTTTCTTGCCGGCACCATAAAGTCATCTCGGCGCCGATAAGACGGCCGACGGTCTGCTTCAAATGGCCAGACGGTCTTTCCGCTGACCGATGTCGAGAATTGAGCGAGCGCCAGATGGCGCAAGTGTTGCTCGTACTCTGTTTCGGGTTAATAGACAGTCGTGACAATGCGCCCCTGGTAGTGCCGAAATGGCTGACAACGGCTTACGCGACTCAGGGTTGAAATGGCCATAGAGTCTTGCCCCTCAGCTCGCGCCAACCCAAAAAAGGTGGTCTGCTGGATGGTGCAATGAAGCTGGGAAAAACCTGGCCACCTACCCCGATTCTGTACGACAAGGTAAGTGGCTATCCTGAGCGAGGGCCGCAGAGCAAACAATTGTGCTCAATGGCAATGGCGAACTGGTGTGTCGTTGCCCTGCCGCGGTCTCTGTTGTGCTTGAGATCGGTCAGGGCGAAAACATTAAGATCTCTCTAGGTAGGTTGGTCGACAAAACTTCTAAGGAGTCCGCCGTGTGACGATCGGTACAGGTTCACATGTCTGATAGAATGGGTACCGTAGTAAGCCTGAAAAGCGAACGTTGACCAGCTTCCACTGAGAAGTCATCTAGCTACTCGCGTCACTTTTCTCTCTATACGAAAAGAGGTAAAGCCAACATAGATGAGGCATTCTAGCAATACGGAAACTGCTGATTATAGGGTATAAACAGTTGGTATTGTTCACATAGCACATAGGCTTTTTTAGCAAAAACAATTTCATAAGGTGAGCGAGATAGCATGCGTGTATGTCTCAAGTTGTCTAGAAAGGAAGCGGTTTTGCCAGAAGTGATTTTTACTTGAATCAGAACATTATCATTAGATAAACGCCAAATACTGCCGATCGAATACCAGTTCGAGTGTGCTGATTACTTAGATCGTGAAGCGCAGCAAAATACGGATGTTAGTAAAATTGAATTGCCTTCATATCAGACATTCTACATATGCTTCGACCTTCGTGCGCTTTTGAATACAGCGACGGAGGCTGAACTCTTTTTCGAAACCGATGTCTGTCGTAATATTACGCCCCAGTGTGAACACATATCGGTACAGTCGACGAATTGCCATATAGTTAGCATACAGTAGGACACACAGTATAATTTTAGCAACATCCCTATATTAGTACACGGTTCGTAGGCGTGAGACGCTCGTTTGACGGTGCTTCTGCGCCTGACACCACAGACACGTTCTGAGCAAATTCTATTCATTAGGACATCCATCACCTATGAGCAGCGTTCAGCCGAGCAGTAGTATGTACAGAAAAAACACAGAAAGGCCACCTTAAATTAATTCACTATTAGCAAAGTTAAATGCAAGGAACACATAAATATGTGTTAATGTAAAGAGAGAGAGAAAGATCTGACACTGTTCAAAATTCGAATAATTCAAAACAAGTATGAATAATTAGCACATTTCCTAACAAACAACAAAGAGGTGCAAATAAAAATATTTGAATATACAATTCTGCAATTCTAAGAACCAGCTTAAAATGGCCAGTGTAGACATATGGCATTATTTAGTACAGAACAACCTTAAGCCAATATCTAAATATCATGTAATTAAATGAATGTATACGAAAAACTTTACTATTTTTCTCATCTTGCCACCTTCATTATATGGGTTGTTACTGTAAAGCCTGCATGTTAATGTCAGCATACGCTATTGCAGCCATGATTCGACCATGATTATTTCTTAAATATATTGAGCCTAAAAAATTTACCTAAGTAAATCTATCTACGCCTAACAGCGCTACAGTTTAGTATCGCTTGCCTTCAATATGCGTCTTATGGGGAAAAAAGCTTTAAGCCCAGGTAAAAGAGGTTACCGATGTCACTTTGACCAAGACTAAATAATTTACTTTTGATAGTAGCTACTGTAAGCCTGTTGAACAGACAACATTTATTATGCACGTCATGTTGGCTTAATTTCTCCTTCAGATCAAATATATACATGAAGGTTTGCTTGTTGACATACGTAGGTACAATACATAATTCAGTACGTCTGAGATTATTTTTTCTTGCTATTCGTCTCATCTAGAAGAAGATGACCACGATGTGCTTGCCAGGCTTGGCCACTAGGCTAACATGAGGGAACAGCAGAAGCACGACTCATTTACCTGCAAACAGCGAAAACTTATTTACATGTTAGTAGGCTATCCCTGTATCACAGCCGTTTTTTAAGTGGTCTTCATGTTCCAACCTGTACGAGATTGATAATACGACGCTGATGGGGAGGCACAATTAGTGCAAACATATCATCTATTTCGATATTCTCTTTCATTTGCTTTGTTTCGCCTCCGCTCGCAAATCGACATCCCCGCCATTCGTCTGATGCCGTCGAGAGCTCATTCACGTAATCGGTGGGAGACGAACACTAGCTTCTGCCTGGGTGCCCGCTGCGCTCATGCACATAATGATACAAACGATACATCGTACACTGAAGGGGCGCATAGAGGGCCCTCGGTTTTCGCGCACTCCGCGACGGTCCCAGAGTAGCGGGGACATGAGGAGGGTCATAAACATTTGCTGCTGCTGCGACGCCGTTTAGATCGTTCTTTACCCCACAATAATGTCGGATCATGATGGCGTCGCGTGGCTAACAGCGGTACAATGTACTTTCAAGTTCTCGTATGGCAGGCGAAGACCGCTTCCGAGTTGGGAAAAGCAAAGCGGCCCCCGAAGAGACAACAGAAATCCCTTCTGCCACTCCGTCCGTCGGGGAAATGTCGGATCGCTTAGAGACTCATGGCGCAAGTGCCCTGGAGAGGTACGGAGAACGTCTAGTGTAAAGGCTTTAGGGGCTTGTAAACATGTAGCCCAAATACGGTAGGGCCGGACGACGGTTTGTATCGTCGACTTCGTGTAACTCTCGCTGCATAGGGCCGGCCGGGGCGGTCTCAGACGAAGCAATTGAATGCAATCCTACATGGGGGGGGTATTGGGGGCGTGGCCAAAAACGTCAGGAAAACAACGAACAGGTAATATCGAAGAAACTCTGTCAACAACTGACGTTCTATTACGATGACTTGAGTCGCTCTATGGCTTGGCGCGAGTTTGTGAGCCGTTTCCGCTGCATCATAAAAGTAGAGTCCTCTCTTGCTTGACATCGTCTTGGTTACAGGTTGGTTAAAAGACGAAATTCTCACAGAGTCGATGCTGTGGTCGACTTTACTACTTTCTAAAGTTGCGAAGACAGCTATGGCTGGTAGCTTGGAACACTTAGGGGAGATGTTTATGAGATAGAGTCTAGTACTTGATAGGTAGGTGCCGCCAGATTGCTAGGAAACGAAGACGGTGGAGCCTCCTCATAAGAAAATGGATCGTCGTAATGGCCATATTTACGCGTGAAGCACAGGAGAGTAGCCTGTCGGCGCCAAATATTTGAGAATTCGGTTTTCATTAGGGGATGTTGGCTGTGGCGAAATTACTCATGTTGAAATAGGTATTTAGTGTAAAACCCAAGATGCCAGTGCACCAGTCTAGATGATCTCGATATTTAGACCTGAATGGGATTTGCTATGTCGCTAAAAGATATGGTACCTTACCACAGGAGCTAGTTAATCGGACAATTACAGCTTACATTATATCTCTGTTAGGAACGCCTGAGTTTGAAAATGGGAGTCTATGGAAGGATGTCTTTTTCTTTGGTTGATTTATATACTTTTGCTTTCTTCAAGGGAAAACAGATATTGGCTTGAAAAATTATTCGGATAATTTGATGTGAAATGAAACCAGACGCCATTTTTTTGTTTTCCAGCTGTACAGCAATCTATTAAGAAATCTTATCTGAAGAACGTTCTAGCATTAAAAAAGCTGGGCTCACGGTATATAGTACACCTCCCTTTTTCCAACTCAACGATAGTCAGTTCGTATTCTTTCCCGGTCTGTATATATCTAAATCTATATAAATCTCTATATAAATCTATCTATATAAATCCCGGTCTATAAATATCCTCGTATTATACGTGATTTGCAATAAATAGGAAAAAGCTTTTTTCAAGGAAACACACAACCTTAACTCGTGTATTTATTATCCAATCTAATAAATTCAGAAGTGACGTCGCATTCAGAATATTACATTCTGAGCCACTCTACATATATACGCTTTCTTCTGTAAAGAACGCTTTTCGAGTACAAATCCTGCACACATTTACTAATGTAGAAACGGAGCTCAATAAGCCTATTATGCGAGGGCTGTCATACGCAGTTCAGGCCAACTGAACTTGGATTTAAATTTTGTTTTCGCTTCAACTATGTTGTTTAAACAGAAATCAAGCCATTGGCAGTGCTGACCCGGGATGACAACCGGTGGCACACATCCTCTGGGAGCTTGCCTGTGGTATAACCGTAAGTTGTATTTTGTTTGTAGTGCTTATCTACACAGGCAGTTATTACTATATATAAGATCTACGAAGATGAAGGCAATCTCAATTCTGATGTTTGTTGCTATATTTGATGAAGGCAGTGACATGCGGTTCAATCAAATTATTGTCAAAATAAATGACCTATTGTGTGAAGGATTGAAAACAGCACTTGCAGTGACAAAAATGAGAACTTACATATTAGTACATAAGGGTGAATAAAGAAGCCAAATATGTATATAAAAGACTAGTTAAGAAAGACTGAAGCGTGGTGAATCTCACCGATTTTAGATTAAAACGATGTAGAACAACTGTATGATTGTGATGGTGTTGCTCTTTTTACAATGCATCACGAGGTTCTTGGATTCAAAGTCAACCAGTCACTGTCTTAAAATTGGCTGAGTGCCGGTTGCAGCGTATAATCAGTTTCTTCCTGGCGTCTACGCAAAGTTTATGAACTTGTTCGAACGTGTTTTAATGTGCAGAACGAGATGAATATTAAGTTCATACATGTTCACATACATACGAACATATCCTGCCAGGTGACTTTTAGCACAACGCTTCAAGAGCACTAGAACTGTAAGGCCATTTTATCGTTCAATTCAAGGTAAAGAATTAAAGAAACAATTTTTATGACACTTTTTTTTGCTATCGTTTAATCAATTACGTAGAATGAGGTTAGAATGTGGATTCAATGTTACAAATTAAAATGGTATTGTATTACGAGCATCTCAAATAGAAAAACTAGTTCCAATTAACAGTTGAAATGCTATCTTCACGGAGACACTTAACTAGATAAGCGAATGCAGTGTATTACGAACATGCCCATGATGAGCTACTTCTCTCTTCGTTAACCGTAACGGATGCACCGCGTAAATATCAAACGTAGACATTGACAGCGTCCAAAATGGAAGCCGTCGTCTACTTATCCATCCATCTTCTCAACGATGGTGCCGGCATCTGTTTGATATGCTGGCCTAGCAAATCTAATTCTGCGCGGCTGTACGCCATTTCAGTGTGTCGTCTTCGTACATCGGAGTAACTGTGTTGTCTAGCTAAAGCAGACATTCCATTGAGAGCGTTGGTTGTCAGAGAGGAGTGTCTAGTATAGCGGCAGATGTTAACTTGCTTAGCCGTTCAAGGTCGCCTTAGTCATGTGAGACTCTTCTACTTTAGCCTTTTCGTCTGGAAAACCTTGGATGCGAAATAGCAAGGTCATATCTGGTATTACACCGATTGGTTTTGCCGGGAAAGCATGCCCCGACATTATTTTTCCATCCGGAAAAGCGTGGATTAGAAACGTATGATTTTCCTTTTTACGACATTATTAGATTACTTTATTTAGATTCCAGTTATGCACAGTCTATACATGTATGTTTGTTTTACGTTTCCTCTTAATGAGGCATATATACAGTACAACGAGCTACGTTTAACACACCTTGTAAGCCACCTAGTATTATCCACACTAAAAACGTAAATAACCATTCACGGAACCACAGTAGATTGTGCATGCTCATGGTTTTTATTGCTCCATACCGGGTCTGCTTCGTACGTGCGAAACGCGTTCGGTCACTGTGTGAATTGATAAGGAACCAGTAACCTCTGGCCAATCGACTAGTGTGGCTTTGAGCATATTCACAGTAAATGAATCCGCAGTAGAGCAGAATCCAGATGAAATACGCTTTCTCAGTCTAGGAAGATTGTTTTTATCTCGGCTAAAAATCAACGAACGTACGGTTTACTTACACGAAGACGTAGGCGCGGCGTATACTTGATCATCAACAACAATTATGCCCTAACTGTATTGAGTGTTAGAGACAAACTCCAACCAGCGACCAACTAGGAGTTATGTAACCTAAGATTTCTATACGAGACCTGCAAAATTTAACTCGAGACACTATGGCAGTAGTATTTAAAAACAGTTTCAGTACGTATTGTGCTTCTTTTGCTCTGGTTCATGTCAGATTTCTCATAGTATAATGCAACCTAGCACGACTCTGCTTTTTTTGTGTAACCTGATGTGTGTATTGTTTGTAGTTAAAATCTGTGAAAGTTTGGAAAAGTTTATATATATATATATATATATATATATATATATATA
>MNPL01002032.1:0-26971 GCA_002081605.1 Tropilaelaps mercedesae
TATATATATATATATATATATATATATATAGCCAGCTGTTTGCGAAGTGTTGTCGTCCCAACCGTAGAAATAGAAGCCTCCCAACACCATGCAGCGTAGCTTTATGGCTGATTTATACAAAGAAGCCGACGATGGCTATTGATTGAATGTTAACAGAAATGCGCCACGGATTGAATCCGTGGTTAATAAGGAGCTGCGTCGCTTTACCGTATAGAGGTAAACAAATTCCTTTTTTTTGCCTGTGGTATGCTTGTCTTGTCACAATATCTAGCCGCCGTTTAAAAGAAATATGAAAATTATCGTGCAAACGGGATCCAAATTATGATTGGGTATTTTCATATAACCATATCCTCTAAGACGTGATTTTTTGTAATTATAGGAATAAACTAATGCCTGCGTATCTGTCAGCATTAGGAAACGGTATTTTATAGATCAATGAAGAATACTATATGAATATTCAGCATTACGTAAGTGCGTACATGACGCAGGCTGCATGATATCATGTCCTGTCATCTATCGTACTGTTTTGCAAACTAGTGACATGCAGGTGCATAAAAAGATCATCTATTGTACTGTTTTGCAAACTAGTGACACGCAAGTGCATAAACAAATGTGTAATAATCCTATAGCCACGGAAGCGTTAAAAATAATCGTGGATGGACACTCGTACTCTTATCGGGCAAGCCATAATGTCGCTTAGTTCCCCCATTACTTTAAGAGTCGAACAAAACGGCAAGGGGAAGAAAAAGTTTAAGCTTTTTTACTTAGTTTTGTAGTTCTACAGTGCTGATATATTTACGCTAAACAAAACTGATTTAATGTTTTGGGTGGCAATTGTCCCTCGTGAAAGAGCTAGGTCGATCAAAGTAACTCTGATAATCATAGCACGCGATTGGGGTCCTCGGTCCTTATGGTAGAAAGTGTACCTTACACGTCACACCCATGCATTACGCTTAGTACTTCCGTCGCGTTATCTCTCTTCTAGGAACAATATCTGCATAAGATATTGGCTCGCTCGGTACACTAACCGGACGTTCCTTAACTAGTTTAAGAAAAGTGCATGTTTCAGTGCCGTGCCGCCCTCCTAGGGCTCTCCAAAAAACAATTTCTTGAAGAAGATGTGCTCCGAATCGGCTTATCTGGCTGGTGAGCTTGGTTGAGAAGTCTTGAGATTAACGTAGGAGGGAATTGGAGTATATATCATAGGTCAGAACACAACCGAAACCGCGACCTTACCTCTTGCGAAGGGTAAGGTACTTGCTTGGGTCTCTAAGACTATGAAGAGCGCCTGCCATTGATCCTGTAGACTGCAGACGTGCACATCTACAAAGGCTGCCCTCGAAATCTGTTTTAGTATACTTTCCCAGATACTTTTAAAGATAGGTGAAGGCGTCTTGATGTGAGTTGCATTTATTTAGATGGCGCAATTAACAAGGAAATTAGATTTACGATCAGTATTGTCCATTTCGAAATATTCTCACTACAAAATGCCTTAACATTTAGTTCATAAAACCTTAATATTTTCCAGTTTTATGAGGTTGTTTTTATTTATTGCAGTAAATGTTGAACTATGTTAGTTATACAGCCTTTACGATTACAGTATTAACCTAGACCTCGAAAAGCGCTGATATATTCTGCGATGAAATGAGAGATAGTTATGAGTTGACCTATCTTTCCTCGACACGTGTAGACTAACTGATACTAATTCCTTGGTTTCTTGGCATATAATATCGTTTCTGATTATCTTAATAGCATTAAATATTGAGTGCTATCTGGAATAACAGGGCCCGCTTTATTTATCATTACAATACAATAAAGATTGATTAGTGCCCCGGCATACGAAGCCAATAAACATGGAGTGACTTCCGTCAGCCCGCACGGAATTCATTCCTGACGCATATCGACTCAAATTTTTCGGGGCACATAGGGGTCTCGTTTCTCTGCAGGATCTCAACAATAGTATAGGTTCAATATGAGGAATGAGAGATAAGCATGCTGTATTTTATTGCAAAGGACCCATTTAAAGTTCTTCAAGCACGACATTGGGATACGTACTTTATAGATTTATAGAGCAGAGGCAAGCAATCCCTCATTAAGCTTAAGCATTATTATGGATTCATCTGTTTGTCTAGGTATAGTTGCTTTTGCTATACGATGCCGACGAGTTACGGGCCGGAGAGATGACTTTTATTAAGGACAGATGTAGTAGCTGTAAACTCGCATCTAGAATGATTCAATTTCGGATGCGGGTGGTGCGTTGTTTATCATTAATCAGTAGTCGAGTGATAACGCTATCTTACCACGAGTTTTGGTTGGGTGTTTGGCATACCTTGGAGGCTCACGATCTGATCCGCTGTCTTTAGGGGTTTCGAAACAAAAACAAATTATAGCAGCATTACCACGTAGGCGGTGACTGCGGGAGCAATCTTATGGTTACTGACTCGTGTTTATGTTTATTACTACAGTTTATGATTCTGGATGGATTTAGAGTCGCATGTGTTTACCCCGTCTCAACTGACCGCCACGGATACGAGTTGACATAAGCAGTAGAAAGATAGAAACAATTTCTATGTTTCATAGTAGCAAGTGTGAAGTCTGTTTTGTCTTACACTCTGTGAGGCTTAAATCAGGTATCTTATAGTTTCCACAGTCAGACGTCACTCCGAATAAGCAATATATATATATATATTAGCGGTGATTTTGTCAGCAGTTTTTGATAAAGTAGGACATTTTTTGATGAGCCGGGTAGCATTAAAGGTTAGTGAAGGGTAATTCTGTTTTGTGGATAAGCATAATAAGACTCGTTTCTGTTCATCGAAGCTTAAAAAATTGTTGTTCTAGCTGTACCCTTGAAAAAGAAAAGGCTCCGTGAGTGCTTATTGCGTACCCCCATGGTGAGGGATAGCTTTCGTAATTAACACAGTATCTGCATAGGAAGTTTATATTAAATATGAATGGTTTATCAGTCTTTTTCCAGTCGTCCTTATAATTTTCTGAACATACTGGTATTACTAATCCCTTCACTTTGCAGTCGATGGGGGAGTTACGAATCGCCATTTTTCAAAGCTTCTTCCTTGATTGTTTCTCAACATGGTTTATCAATAATAATAATAATATTCGTTGAACTCGATAATAATAATAATTGCACTCGCTTAAACAAAGACTTGTTTCATACTACGTGGTACAATATGTTGGTAACATGAACCAATGACTTCTACATTCAGCGCAAAGCATCTGTATCCATGCGTAGGGTATGCTCTGCAAATGTGAAATTATTGCGAACATTTTCAATTAGAATGTATCATTGGAAATGAGCATCACGCAGCGTTGGTGCTTGATAGCCTAAAATGGGGCCGAGTTCGACGCGTTCAGCTAACAATAAACAAAGTGACAGGTGTTGATGAAGATGCAGTAAATCGGCATTATTCGACATTGGCTAGCGAAGGGATGGCGGCCACGCGTTCTCTGACATTTCTTCTAGCATCTGAGGAAATATCGTTTTGTTTCTAATATCTAGATTCGACAGATTCTCGGCTTTTACGTCCCACAGTCCTGAGATATCGTATGAGCCATATGTATGTATATATATATACATATATAGATATGTATATGACACTTTCTCCATCTCAGGCAGGAATTATGACAAACACATAGTTGACTATATACGGGCACTAGATCAAAACCAAAGACACTAATCAAAGGTTCTATAAGAAGTGCCCTATTGTGTAACGTTTGTCATTTGATTTAACTATTGGTTGAAGTTTGTATACGGTGAATATGTATGAACGGAAGAAGTGTATTTATTGAGTAACTGTTGCTAGTTTTTACTATTATTGCAGTTGCTTATCGCTATAAATGTGTGCGAGCAATTAAGTTGTTACACATAATGGTCGTCAGAATATTTTGCGTTTGTGACCCATTAAGGGATAATCGAGGCGCCCCTGCTTTTAAAAGGTGTCAGTACGCCGGCGTTGATTATACTGAAAAAAAAACCGATTTCCAACTCATACAGCCCAACATCAGACTTTCATTTCGAATTGTTTAAGCTTTTGCGCAAACCTAAGACAGCACAGAATTTTCTGTACCTTATATGGCGCATGACCACTATTTCGGTACCCGTGTTCCATATTTACAGTAGATCTGTGATTGGGCCAGACGATCAACCGTTTCAGGCTTTTTCACGGCTGACCATCAACCAACATCTAACGTTAACGGTAGCTTACGATAGCGGAGTCCTCACAGCTCTTCTTGAACGCCTTGTTTCCTAAAATTCATTCATATGACGACCGAAACTGTAGGAAATGCCTTGCAAAAGCTCGCTTGTTATCATTATGTTGTTCTGCCGATGAAATACTAATCGGGTCAATTATTGCGCTTTATGAACGTTTTTCCTGCACTAAAGCGCTTGCACTAAAGTAGAGCTTGTTTTATAACAATAAAATAATAATAAAAGCTTGGTTCTCTCTCAGACAATAGCGTTATCTCACTTGACAATTGATACGATAAACATGTCCAGATGATAACCCTCATGGTGAACGGCATTCGCACGGCTGTTTTACTCTGCCAGCACATTACTAAATAAAAATCTGTTAGTTTGTATGTGACTAAGTGTTATATTAGCCATGAACATGTCTATCGGCATTAATCGTGTCGGGCTAGATGGAATATAAAAACCGCCGATTTCTATAGCGTATGCCAGTCATGTATACATGTTTGAAGTACATACTACGGTAATCGCCGTATTTCAACTAATATCGGGTTGCTGGTTACCTGGGAATGACCTGTTTCTTCCGGTTTGCGATAACTTTCACGACGAATTCTCTTTGTATTATATCGATAACTGGCGACAGCTAGTCTTTTTTATTCGGCTTCCCAAAAATCAGCCATCCAATAGTTGAGTCGTTCAAATAAACAAGTGACTATTTCATTATTACCCACCGGTGTCATAGTCGGCCGACGTGCTCTGACACTGCCGTTACGGAGGGAGAAGTCTTGGACGATTTGTCCTTGCGTTCGTTTGTATGGAGGAACCCCAATTAACATAAAACCCACAATGTGTACATACCGTGTGGATTATTTATGGAGAGTGCTACACAGCTGCCAAGCCGACACTCGAAACGTAGCTTTACGTAGCTGGCCACATGGAGTCGACCCCTCTAGGCTATTAGAGGCCGAAGTGAACGGCTGAAGCTTGTATCGATACTTGTAAAATTTTTTTGATTCACCCATTTTCGTCTCATTAAATTTTAACGCGGTTAAACGCTACAGAAATTTGATTTGTTTTTCAATCGATCGCTTTTCTTGTGTGAAAATGCTTTCTCTACAGTTCAGTCACCATGGTTTCGTGGCAGCAATCGTCAGTCCTGTTCCGTTATCCACTTTTCCCTAAAGCCAGCGTATGTGCATTGTCGAATGCACGCATTGCTCCCCAGAGTAGTTGTTTCTAGTCAGAATTGTATCATTATCCTGGATCCTGCTAGACGACTGGTCTATTTTAAATTTCGAATCTATTTAGTTTGTCTAAGGTTGGTGGCTCCAACGCAGCAGCAATAGCTCCAGCAACGGCCACAGTGTCGAGCAGCGATAATGTCGACGATGGCGCTGACCCTGCCGGTGTGATCCTTATTTTCTTCTACTCCCTTCTATTTCACAAAAATTCGCTGCCCGAGTCTTGATCATCTCTTCTCGTAAACGAGAGCCTTTACGTCATGCTTGTTTTTGGCCCTGTTTCACCTCCAGCACCTTCTCTTCAATACGGCGGCGACGGAATTCAGTGTACTACCGCCGTTGGGCTACGAAGCAGCCGATCTACAGAAGCCGCCGTGCTGTTGAAGTAATTGTAGACATTTGTCGTATGGCTGCAGGGGCTGATCCTGGCAGTAGAATGGCGATTCTGCGACTCGACTCGTTGCCCACGTCCTTGGACAGCTGTCCAACGTCGTCCTTGCTTGATCCATTTGGCCATTTTGCCTTCTCCTCCGCCGAACTTTCGTCGTCTCCGCCGGCCAAGCATAGCGCAGAGGTCGCCGTCAACATCACAACAACAGGACGAAACTTCAGCCAAACGACCCGAACGGTTCCTTCCGGTCGCTGCCGGCCATGGGTTTTGCTGGTGGGCCTTTCGTCATGTGGACTCGGCTTGGCGCAGTCGTCCGGACACAGTCGCTGGTGCCGCTACTATAATACTAAACATATCCGCATGAATGCTAACGCTAGAGGTGAGAACCATAAAACGAATGAATACACAGCAATATATTGCTAGCATCACCGAGGAGTCACAGAATAATAGCCACAGAGAGAAGCTTAGGCAGAGAAAAAGGGAAGAGAGACGGGGTAAGCGTCATCGATATTGCGTTGTCGATTTTTCTGTTGGATTTCATGAAGCTCGAGTTATTTTACTGATGCAGCTAATAATCCGATCGATATTCTCGTACTGGCCAGGTAAAAATGAAGACTGTTGTTCATGAGAGAGACGCTAATTGACTAAGATAGGAATGAGAGAAGCTTCACAAAACTGATTGATTTTGTCGAATTGGTCTAAAATTGGTCGAGAGAGAAATCGTCTGTTCCGTCAGTCGACTGGGCAAAGTTTCCGAAACAAAGAGTGGAGCCGGGTGATTTCCGACATATAGAACCTACACATGCGAACGCTACATCCTGGTTTGACTATCAGTTTTCATGGTGACATTGTCACGTACGTCCACCTGACGTCATCAAGACTCAAATAAAGGATATATTTTAGGTTTAATCAGCGACATTTTACTGGTGAGGAATTTAGATGTAAATTATACTATTGCGAACTATATCGGCGAATTATATATATATATATATATTATATATATAAATGGTGGTCATATTCCTGGTACGAATATGATGGCTGGCCACCACCATTTAATATCACTCAGGTAGGACATCAGTTTGCGCCGGCATCACTTTCGAGGGGCGGATGTCTGCCTCAAAAGGGATTCATTTTTTCGCATATATTCCCTTATTCTATTCCCATTACCAACAGTATATAGTTACCACGGCTGCCGTAGCGGTTCCACCAGCGGCCTTGTCTAGACCGGCATAGGGGAGAGAGTGCATTTTCGTAGCTCGGCGAGGAAGCGCCTTCCCGTCAGTCCGAATGTCGGCACAGCGCTATCAACAGCGCTACAACGCGCAAGCCCTGGACGATCAGTCGGTCACACGAAGTCTTGAACCAGCTGGCATATTCGGTAAAGCCCTTGGCGCAGGGTGCACCCGGTGATCAGACACCTGGGAGAACATAATACGCTGGAAGAACTGAGCCAGCTTGTCGGCAGTCAGAATACGAGATTCCGGTCTGCGGACAACCCCATGGCGCATTGGGCGCTCTTCTTTCTGTGGACCTACGGCTAAGTACGACCCTGTTGTTGAAGACGTCCCCGTTGGGGACGAGGAATACGCGAATACCTACGATGAGCAGTTGTGGCGTACTCTCGTGCTCAATGGCCGGGAAGTGGTCGGCTGAGAGGACGGAACCACGAACCGACGTTTAATAGGGAAGTGAGAAAAAGGTGAAGAATAAACGCTACAGAGTGATATGCAGAGCAAAGTCGGAACGTAGTGAGCGCAGTCCTGAACATCTGGCCGTGTCTGCCCTCGTACGTAACCAGCGTTCGTACTCCAGTGGTCATGGACCCAACAACGCGGATTTCATTTAATCGGTCACTTCTGGTCTAGCGACTAGACAGTGAGTCCAAACAGAAATTTCGCTCCGAGGGCTAGCAAGCTCCTTTAACTATGTCCGCATATGCCTCGTGTCCTACGCGTCGGACGCAAGCGGGGAGAATGGAGCAAAATTCAAACGAACGAGGTTTACTCATCGAGCTCATTATTTTCGTGACGAGCGTCTTTGCGCGAGTGTTTCTCATTACTCGGCATTACCAAAAATTCACCGTAGCCTAACCGCGCATCGACCGAGCCTTGAACACCGCTATCAGCTGCTATGCATGCGTCGTCTTGTTCATGGCTGACTCCCAGTTAACATATAATATCCAGGTATCGCTTTTGCAGCGTTTCATCAAACGGATCGCCCCATGAATGTGAATATACAACGGCAGGGTTCGAACCCGTCCATGTCTATCCTCTGGTCGCACAACTCATGCGAGTGCACCGGAGCGCCAGGCTCGACAGCCATGTGTCGTTTCTAGCAAGGAAGCGTCTCCGCACGTTGGCTTCTAGTTGTGTTTATTCTGTGAAAGAAAAATGCGTTGCAGCAGTTTGTCATTGCCTTCGCATTGTGCTCGGATAACAGTGGTCATTGCGAGGAAAAATTAGGCCGTTTTGGACGATGATCAACGGTTCAGAAAGATCTCCGGGAAAGGTAACTGCCTTTCAGCTTTAAGAATGCACTCTAATGGTCATATCTCAATGATAGGTATCTGTCATTCTTTTATTTGCTACATATGCATACACACAAACGTGCGTAGATACAATAAAAACGTATGCGTTGTTGACATAGCGAATACAGTTGAGCCAACTACGCATACAACTGCTGTGTCATTTCGTTTACTGGTCGGTGAAGCTAACAGGCATAGAAGAGCTGTTTCTCCTAGGACAAGTTAGATTTAACAACTGCCTTTCCGTTAAGCCTGAAGTGATGTGAAAAATGGCTTTGAACTAAGACATGCAGTGGTTCCTTTATGTACGGGTTAGCTCATATCGCCATGTAGGTCTGCCGTTTTATACACGCGGATTGACCTGTTTCGAGCCATTATCACTTTCAAAAGAACTTATAGCGGCCTAGGGCAGCCTAGCACTAGCCTACGATCATCCGTTTTCTTATATTTCGACTCACGTGCTCACATGCAAAACGTGTTCGTGACATTTCGACGCACAGCCTGAGCCGAGTTATAACGTTGTCGCATTGATGTCGTTTAGTAGTAGTAGAACTTTTTATCACAACACCCTCAAATATTGTATGCGGAGAATCAGGTAGAAGATAATCACATGACCGCAACAGTTAATAGGGCAGGCTAACGTAACAGTTACCACCCTCCCCCCCATCCCCTTTAACAAGGCACAACGAACGACTCCGCAGGAAAACAAGGCACAATTACAAGCAAGATACAACGCACAAAATTTGTAATGCGTCAAACGGCTACAACCGCAGAGTATGCCCCTTATCCTACTCGTTTTGCCGGACTCGTATGCTATTCTCTACAGTAACCAGATGTACTCTGGTTTGGTTACGTCAAACGGAGCCGGCCAAGTGCTTCGCCTCTCAAAGGACGAAAATGTGTTTGACATTTTGGACGTTCGAGAACCCAAACATCGGCAGAGCTTTCATCGCGTACATTGGGTGACTCTGTTGTGGACAATTGGCCGAATGGATGCAGACTGGAATAGAAGCGTTTTTTTTGTCGACATGTCAGCTGAGGTCTGATTCACACATATAAGATCTTCAAAGTTTTCAGCGAAATAAAGGGAAAACGAGACGGTACAAGCTCGATCTCCAAGCTCTTAGCAACACGGTAAACGTTTAGACGAGGGTGAGCTATATTTGAGAATCTATTTATTATTGTGGTAGAAAAAAAACGGTGCATTTTTGTATCACAGACTATGACTGATGGCTTGTCGTGAAGATATCCTGTTCTGCAGAAAAACCCTCTCCGCAATTTGTATTAGCGTCCGTCTCGTTGATGTCGATTGCGACCATCTACATGTTCTGCTATTCATTCGTCGAGCGGCGAGCACCTTGCTTACCGCTGTAGCAATAGGTGTACAAATATACCCACCTACATCGATTTATGTAAAAGCGATGATGCCTTGCATGACATCTGAATGAGTGACATCTCAAAAAAGACTCACATGCCTAGACTGAACATTATCAGATTTGTCGCAGAGGGATTGCAGCGTGGAGTAGCGAGTCACATACGTACGTCAAGCACAACTGTTGAATGGCTGCATGCTGTGGCTGGTCTGACGATTTTACGACGATTTAGCGAAGGAGTGTTCATTATTTCGTGGAAGAACGCGGTGTTTTGATAACTCTGACGAGTAGTCCTCAACCGAAGTATCGAAGTATTTTTCAGACTGATCATCAGCCAATATTTAATGACCACCATAACGCTTTTTGCATTACTTCGTACGCAAGACGGACCCATAAATCTAATTGTGCAATGGTGGGTATTGAGCCTATGTAGCTACGTGTCTGTTCCGGATTGCCTAAAGAATGCATTAACCCACCAAGCTCGGCACCCTGACCTATCTGAACACCATTAGCAGACCCGTTCATGTTCGTCGTGCATTATTTTGCACCCTTTGGGAATTTTGTCGAAGCGCTGGGACGATGCTGTTCACATTGTAGCATCACTACGGCATAGGTCGGGTCGTGTGACTTATTCAAGTTTATTAATAATCGCTCAACGCGGCATACTTTCCGTTTGCGTCTTCGGTTCTTACTTTTTGCGACGTCTTCCGAAGAAATGTTTACTGAAGACGGAGAGATTACTAGTGCCGCTGGTTTGCGGCTCGTCTTCGTCAAAAGCGGAATTCCACACGACCACGAGAGATCAGGAGAGTTCCATACAAAAGCTGTACATTATTCGTTAATTAGCAGGTTCAAAAAAGAGCCGCTCCTTGATACATTTTTTTCATTCGTTTTGTACGCCTGCGAAACTACAGGGGATTTCGGAGTTTAATTACGGTGGTGTATTCGCATATCGTTGGGCAGATCAAAGCGTCGAACTTGCAAGAAGCCGCTCAATCGCAAATTTTCTTTCTTCTTTACTTCTGTAGACATTAGAGCGTTGAAACACGCGTAGACATCACACTCCATTGGCTATGATTGTATTTAATGATAAAACAGGTACTGTTAGATATTCCAACAACTTTCTCTCTCACAATGATTACTGGTTAGTGATATATGATTGTAGTAATGCGTGGCTGATATAAAGTGGTACATAAATGCGCAGCTTGCCTCCATGTGACGGCACCTTAATTGGCCCTAAAGAGTTGTTAATGCTAATCCACCTGCAACACAACGTGGTGATAGCCGCAGCAAAAAATAGGGCTCCTATGCTGACTAAGTTTGCCAAAGGTCTCAGTTGACTATCTTAAAGTCCATCCTCGATACCCAGAGTATTTTACATGCTATTTGAATATACTTTTATATAGCGATATATTCAGGTAGCACTAGGATTCATTGTGCTACAGTTGTTTAGCTATGTGATTCAACGCACGATTATTTCATGGTACACAGTCAAGAAAATGTACACAGACATCGTTGCAATGCCATTGTTTCCTATTTCGGCATTTTCTTCAAGACTCTTTTTTATTGTTCGTAGATGTAGACCAAAAGGAACTATGGTGCCAACAATACCATTGCTATCCCTCATGAGTGTCCGGTGGCGGCTTAGGGCAACATTGGACCATGGCAATTATTTTCCTGGTTTTGTTGCTTCTACGTCGTTCTTAGTTGCTACTGTCGTACGTAGAACAGCGAAGATCTCTTACTGTTGGTTGACTACAGCTGTACGTACGGGTTTCGGTAAGACGAATGCCCAAGTAAGGCTTTTAGTAAACGCAGACACCTGCACAGGTAGACCGCATCTCTAATGTGACGGGGGCGTGTACAGCCATAAAGCGTTACAAACCCCTTCGTTGCCCCCGTGTGGCCTTTCCACTTCACAGGAGGCTGCTGGTTGTTGTTACTCTGTTAGTGATGTGTTTCACAAGAATGGCCCCAACAAATTTGACCAACAAGAAACAGTGATACCATCTAGGATGTCAGTGGAAACGACGAACAAGAATAGTAGATATTTCCTACGAGAACGCCTTATATTGCAACAACAAGAACACAAAAAAACACCATCACTACCAAAAACAACCAGAACTTCGTGTTACTTAACGTCGATTGATAGGTAATTGGAACTTTCTACTCGTTTTCGCTTTGGGACCACTAGGTATCCGTTAAGCAAACGGAGCCGTAAAAAAGCCCTAATATGCAAAAAACAGATGCGGGAAATTGGATGGATTCCATTGTCTACCTGGAACGTGCCACCATATCAGACAATAGTAACCAAATTACCACCGTCGAATTCGATTATTTGTCATTTCACAACATCGATTTGGCCATTATAACGCCGAACGTCGTCATGCTGGTCTGACGTTTATTAAAAAAATTCGAAAAGTGTAATTCCCCTACATGCCGGCGAAGCACTCAGCAGACACGAGCGCAAATCAACAGCATAGCACACACTATAAATATTTTTATTGAACATGCATTCGTTTACTAAACCTTTTGTCGCTCATACCGCATATTGGCGCGGGCGTTCAATGTGCTGGGCCTACGCGGACGTAATACCAATAGAGAATGTCAGATGATCACGAAATCAGTTACTCAAAATTAGTTGTCTTTCGACCTCTGCATTTGATAGGGCTCCTAATATTTTATGGCTATTTCGACGAATAAACGAATTGGTGTTGTTCTTCGTTTAGAATTTCTTGTGAGTGCTGTTAAATGTGCATTTGTGGCATACGTCCCTGATACGGACTCATAACCTATTATGTGCCATGTGGTGGACTTACGCAAACTTATGAATACAGACCCTTGTTTTCTTAGCAGAGTGACATAACACGCCGTGCTAAGAACCAAGAACAATTGAATGGCGGTGGTATTTGTTAACCTACAGGTTGATGTCCGTGTTGTATTTTATGTGACTAACTCACACATAGTTTTGTCGGGCATTACCTATATCCCTTACGAAAGATAAGGTTGCTGCTGTACTGTTACTGCCGCCAATTAAATAGAATTCTCCATTGGCCACCGTGTCCGCACTGCAAAGCGAATTTAGTTCAGCTGCTCCCTGGAAGAATACGGAATAGCACACACCACGTAAACAAGTGGATGTATGCTGGTCATTGGCGATACTTTTAGTATACGTTATAGCTTTCCTAAGTGACTAAGTGAAAGGCCGTAATGGCTGCTCCTGTGGCACCATAATATAACAGGTGACGTAATAACAGATGAGCATCGTCGTACAAGATATGGCTCAATAGTCCTGTTTAATTTGGTTCTGGTTGAGAGTTTGTATGTCGTATTAATACGTCTTTGCGTCCCTTGGGCTGGTTCTATGTTTGTGGCTTGCCCTAGTCATATACAAGCCTTTCTAATAAGTCTTTTATTTAGTTGATTAGTCGTAACAGTGCAGACCATTTAGTCGCTAATTTGGGTCATGCATGTCGGCATTAGAGATATCCGCCAACCATCCTAGACTTTGTCGAGCATGCTTCTGGCCAAATTTATTCTTGGTAGACGCTATGGAAATGTGCGCGAAGCAGCCGCAGGTCAGGTTATGTCATTGACGTTTTTCGTGTACGCGATTTATCTAATTCAGGGAACTGTTTTAAAATTGGTAGCTTATTACATTGCCCCAAGCTGCGCTTCCGAAGAGACAGGTAAGATAGATTGGATATAATCCTGCATTTTGTTTTAATAACCTTGCATCCCGGCATAAAAATTCATCGACATTCTTCTGCTGAAGCGAATTATTTTCCACTTCCTGTATAAAAGATCGACGTACTGTGTTGAGTTGAGCACATGTTGGTACAAGGGACAATATATGTTTAGGTAATGTTTTTTTATAACCACTGCTCGCTGAACAACTTAGACTGGCTACAGTTTATTAGCAAATGTACTTGTTGGGTGACAAAAGCAATATATATATATATATAATAGATTTCTTTCGATTGTTTTGTCATGGAAGTGTTCTTTAATTGAAGTGTGTTAGTCTATAATTGGCACTGAAAGGAAAACAATGTTTTTCTGACGGAGAAGGCTACATCGCTGTGAATTGATAATGGCGCGGCTAGGCAACATTGCTTTCACATTTCGAACCGCCAGTTTGGGAAGATTCTCGTTTAAACGCACGCCACGCCTATATGCGGTCGGCACATGGCTATACGCATCTATACGCTTATTCACTTTCCTGCTGGTTTGCTAGCTGTTTACGTTTAATTAAGCGAGAATACAATGCGTTCAAAAGCGCTCGCAAAAGAAGAATGCTGTAGATTTTGTCCGACTTCTATCAGTCGACATGTTTTGTTATAGCTATTAATGCCAGAAAATGAGCTGGAGTGCACGACAATTGTTTGCTTATAAATGAAGAGATTTTTTTGTTGGCCGTAGCGGTGCCCCCGATGATGAGCGAGTTTCGACTTTGGCATTAGCATTTTTCCAATCCCCTATCGATTAGATCGAAGGTTTATATGCCAAAATGGGTATACCTTTAAGTCATAGCGGCAGATGTGTTATCATCAGCATCAGAATATCTATGCTATATTTTCCCTGCCTGTGAAGAGAAATGACGGGCTATATGTTATTTTAATTCTTTTTTGTCTGTTCTGATGTTTTCACACTTCACAAATTATATTTTTCATTGTTAGCCTCCCGTTCTCTGAATCCTTCGAACTTAGTGGATTTATTTGTATCAGATCGGTATTCCCGTAACAGTGTGTATCCAGTTCGATTAATTTACGCTTCTAGACCTTGGCGATAGGCTTTAATTGATTATAAGGCTTATAAAAAATCGTAAAACAAACTTAAGGTCTGCATTCACTCATCGCTAAAAGTGACGATCTATTGATTTCATTACCGATATTTTACTGTCAGTTTGCCTTCTGTAGAACGTATTTTCCATTTGAATCTAAAGCATCCCTTAGACCGAGCTTCCAAGATCATAAGACAGGCGGTGCTCGCTGAAGTTCAATGCTCTGGATTAGAACCATTTTTACGATGGGGCGGCAGCTGTGAGTTTCCACTGTTTCGAGCTTGAAAACATCTACCCAGCTTTTCAATTTCGGCTCTGTTTCTGCTTCCTTACAGTGTAAATTAAGCTATGGCAGTGTTTCCATGAAACCATTTCCAGTACCTCTATCTGAAATCGCATGCCAAAAGTGTTCCATTACAAAAACAAATTCTAGAATTTTGTTGCAAGCGTAATTTAATTAGATATACGTAATTGGGTTTTTAAGGGTTTCTTACACTACCCCGTACGAACTGTCCATGAAAACACGACCGTCCCGCAGTCAGTCGCGTTAATATAGAATATAGGTTTTATTGAATTTGTGTGTATAGGTGATTTACAAATCAAATGTAATTAGATCCGATCGGATTCTACAAGCGCGGCTTACAAGTGTAGCGAGAGATTCGTCTCACTAGCCTTAGGTAACGAAGAACAACATCGAAGACTTTATAGACTGTGCAAGCTAGAATATTTATTAAGTAAAACCAATCAACTGGAAGCAGTTACGGTAAGGTTGTCTACTTGTAGTGTGAGGATTTGTTGCATTGCAGTTCACATTTAGCGTAAAATACAGACAATAATAATAATACGAACAGTACATGCGAAACATTTCGGCTCAGCACTGCATGGTCATCCTTAGCTCTACAACCTCTACAGCTTCAAATATCAGAGCATTTTGTTTGTGGAAATGCGCATATGTGAAAAATTCTGTTTAAAAAAAACAGTGGCGAGCTCATTGGTTTGAGTTTTGCGCAGTCGTTCTTTGTAATAGAGCTGGATCTGCTGGATAAAGGTTAATCTACTGGCTGATTAGGATCATCGCGAAAATCTGAGGAAAGCTTTCTTTACCCATAAAATGTCAAATATAGTTTGAATCTATGTTATGCATAGTCCAACGGTAACGATGAAAGAACCTCCAGCCGCTTGTTATGATAGTAACGGTCAAAAATCCCAACGGAAAATGATTTCGGATGGCTCTTCATTACGTCCTTCGCTGTATATAGTTTCTTTTTTTTGTCATTGGTTGGCCTTCTGTGCTGCCATTTATACGATAGAAATGACAGTCAAATTTCTTCTTTGTGCAAAAACGCATTTCAGAAGACAGCTTTGTATTGCTGTCTGTTTAGTGAGGCTCTCCCATTACTTGGGCGCTGGCTTTACCAACGACTAACGATAATGAGCTCATTCATCATCTTCAAACTTCTCGTAGTCGGGTCATGAGGAGGGGGACAACTGCTTTAAAAAGCCTTTTCGAAATAATACGATTCAGCGATGCTGACCGTCATTCTTAACAAAGGGTGCGAAAGCATATTTGTACTATTGGCCACCTTTTACCTAGTTCATTCACATATGGCTTTAGTCCGTAGCGGATCAGAGTTAAAAATCTGCAATTCCTGCTGGGCTACGTGAGAAAGAGTGCTTGGGTAGAGCCAGCATTGACCTGTTTTTATAATTTGTCTCAACTTGTTGAGCCTTCGGGGTTTAATGAAACGTGTTTAAAACCTGTATGCAGCAATTACACGCTGCGAACACCTCCGGTGCTCAGTAAATTATATATATATATATATATATATATATATATATAGTTGGCCCTAGGCACCGTCGATGCAATGTCCTGCCACACCGCTATCCATTTGAGCAAATTTTTCATTTTTTACTATAACCTATACAACGAAAAACAACTGTGTTTTTCCGCATCAGTGAATGCCGATAAATCATCTTGATGATAAGTTTGTACCTGATGTTTTTGTTGGTAACACATCACAAGTTTTTTCTATATAGATGTGGATCGAAACGAAATTTATGAAATTTAATCACAGGATTTACTCCTCAATAAAGTAGAACGTTAAACGTGTGCAATAATTATCGGTGCCTCTGATGGCACTACATATGCCAATACTCCTATATGCTGATTTTTCAATTACTAACTAATTCTGTGGCCCGTAGGTGTCTTATTTCCATGTTCCTGACCGAGCGTGCAAGGCCTCCCTATTCTTCTTCAAACCTCACTTGTTCTTTCTGCAGGCTAGAAGTAAACTTATGAGATTTGCAAAGCTTCCGCTTCTCGGTATTTTTTCGATGAAAGTCGATGTTACTTAAAATCTGGATAGCACTATATTGACTGAAAAGATGGCAAACAGTACGTGAACAAAAATGTCCATATTCAGTACCACAAGCACAGTAGCTGGAATAATGCATATGCAACGGTGGTTAAAGTAAAGCAGTCAAATTTTTGAGAAGTTTACCCGTCCACCTGATCGCTTGATATGATACACTGTTCATTAGATGTTTTTTTTTAGATTGGGCTTGATATAATAAAGGCAGTTTCAACACACTTCAGCGAAGTAGGCCGTCAGTACTATGGTAAGAAGACGGAATATGGCCAGGCCAACAGTCCAGATGCTAATTAAAGTGCAAGTCAGTAGCAAACAAGGTCTACCGCCTCCCTTGAAAGGATATTTGAAAAGTGGGCGCCAGGCCACAGCCTGACAAAATTGAAAATGTGGTTACGTTGAATAACAGTAAACTAAATAACATGAAAATTATGTTCTTTTAGAAGTTTCGTAAACATTTTTGTAACTATATGTTTTTGCAGTTTTTATTTGCACACCGCTGGAGGAGCACTTCCTTGAGAAGCATTCTTCTTTTCTTATTAAGCAATATTAATTATTTTCCCTTTTTTCATTTTTTTGTAAGTTGAGATACCGGATTTCTAAAATACTTCTGACACAGCCATAGTTCACACTTCTGCTTGATAATTGTTCTTTTTTATTACAATTGTAGCTCTTTCAGTCATTTATGTACCAACAACTAATCATATTGATAAAACTTGACCAATCATACAAAAACAAAGTTTACTTTCGATATAGTCTAGGTTGGATATTGTCCGTATCATCCCATCTATCGGTAGGCCACTATCAGACTAATCACAAGTCACACAATAAATTGATAACAAAATTAAAGATGTTCGCTTTTTGAAAATGCTTTTTCAATGTCCCCGCTTCAAGGTCGAAATTGCTTTTGCACTACTTCGAGCATTCCAAGTATGCCGAGTGTATGAGGAGTGTCATATACGGGAGTGACAAATGCCATTTTTTAAGTTAGTTACTTTGGCCGCTCACGAGACAGCGCCGTAATTCACTGTGCAAAACAAAATAAACGAGCACTGAATAATATTAAGAGTACGGTTGACACGAGACTTCATTCCTACGAAAACCTTATCTGCTACTGGAATTCTGTTGGTGGCTGTACAGTCGACAAGTGTCATTCGGAAATTAAGACGCTACCGATTAATATTTGCAGAATTACGGCTTTGTTGTTAGGCAAACCTCTGCGAACTCACTTCATCCCTATGCTAACTAAAACGTTAACGTGAGCAGTGGCTGCATCTTCTATAACATTGATCGTGTTGTATTGTAATTGTGTTGCGAGCGCATACGATATTTTTCGACAGGAACGTTAGGTCGAGCCCATGTAACAGCTGGCTCACGCAATTCGAACTTCAATTTTATTCGGACCTCATGTGAGCGCTAAGTGACTAGCGGATCAAACGAATACAATACAGAAATCTAATCGAAAGTATCTGAAATGACCGGCGAGACGTCAGCAACGAGCCAGGATAGAACTTTAATTAGTCTACTTGGAAAACCCGCCAAATTTATTGTCCATGGTGATGGGATGTGATCTTTATTGTCTCATTTCATTACTTCTAGGTTAACTAGGCTGAAAAAAAGACATATCGTTGAAAGGGCAAGTGTTCTTCCTTTAGTGCGGCATTTATTCGACAACCTGCCAGCCCAAGTCACCTAAGGCAGCAATAAGGGAACGGAAACTTTCTTATAACATAATCCTGTGAAATATAATGGAATTGTATTCCAGGGAATTGATTTGGTCACACGGGCAGTCGCAACAAAAAAGTAGCGTAACAAAAAACACGCCGTTGCTCATATTTTACTTTTATCAGCTTTGGGACGTACTACACGTCTCTTCCTTTAATGAACGAAACATCCTCACCCAATATACAATTATTTGCATTTGTGGTCAAGCAGTGCCCGTATAGCAGTCACCTCCTATTGGTCATAGCAATGACGTCTGTATTAATACATATGGGTCGCTCGCATCAATATTCACTTGTAGCTATTGTAGCTGTATAGGTATCTCTATTTTATGTTACATGCTGTGAGGTGATTTTCTTTTACCAGATCACGATGATAATTGAATACTAAGTCAGCTACAACACTGGGTGAGTCACAGGCCATTGGCCGTCGGAGCATTCATAGATTTGTACGGCCCTTATGATTGGGCTTTACAGCCGACAGTATACCTTTAATATAGCTTCAAATATACCGGTAAAACTCTCAGGCATCAGGGTAAAACTTTCAGAACCCTGATACGAGTAAACTGGTACGAGAGTATCGGAAGTGTGTCTACGAATGAAAACGCTTGTTTTTATATGTGTCGGCATATCGAAGTGCGTACTGATTTTTTCATCGACTCGTGTCAGGTGCATTAACCTTTCTGGTGGTCAATACCGTCGTAAGTCTAATATAAACAAGTAGGTTGTGTTAAAATGGACCGAACTAGAATGAGTTACTATTTATAACCTATTTAAGTCTCCTACTTATTTAAGTAGGAGAAACGCATATGATGTCGTCCTAATTATCAGGTCGATAGGATTTTCCAACGTTGAACGTCTTCGTTCTACGACGATTTAATGCTATAGTAGGCCTCGTCAAAGACTGTTCTGTGTTTGCCAAAAGACAAAAATTAATTGTCATGACAATAAATTTTTTGCATTGTCAAGTTGACAAAACCCGCTTTTAAATAAAATTTTCCTGGAAAAGCTACACGGCCTTATTAGCTACGTGGCCTTATTATCCAGATGTTAGACGGTTTTACGCTGTTTTGTTTCCATCCAAACAATCGGGTATCTCTTTCATGAAAACGTCTCTAATAATTCATGGGTCTATATTCTGGTAAAATTCCTATATATTCCTGAGAGACTGCATTATTTTCAAATTTGTAAGAGAGACAGGTAGTATTTAAAACAAACATTTTCGCCAGCTTTACAATAAAACAAAGCAAATATATGAAACATTTTTGAAAATGTTCGAAAATAGATAAGTATTTATGGATCAGCCTTTATATATACAAATGAAAGACTTCTTGTGAAAGTACATGCCAAGAATATTAATGGAATTTGGATGATTGCCGTGACCTTAAATTATTTACCTAACTATTTAGCGGCGCATCACACGCGTTTCTCCTTACTGTACAAATAAAGGCATTATTTCAAGTTTTTACGTTACCAGAAAAATGTGTCACTTCATAGATGCAATTATCACTACAACAGTACATTGAATTCTATAAAGATTGTATATTTTAGTCCAATTAAAAGGTAATCAACTTAATGTAACACCATACCGCTTTTCAGTGTGAGTACGGGCCACTTAGATCCACGGGCTATTTAAATCAAAAAGAGCGGGACACCGACTGTAGAATCGGTTACGCTTTTTCTTGTGAGATAAAGAAATTCAACATTATGCTATGAAAAGGCGCCTTTATTGCAGAAAAAATAATAGCACACGGCTATAGCCATTTAATTTGTAAGTGAAGATGCAAAAAGAATGCCGACTAGAAACTTAAGTAGTACAACGATTCTCTCGGAGGTGATTTCTAAGACGCTAAAACACAGCGCCTTATTCAAAAAAGACATTTGCCTTGTTTAGAACAATCATTTTGCTATACGCTGCCTTATGTTTTTAATATCTGCTTCTTGGTTAGCGGAGATAAGCTGTGCCAGGGTGCTCACTGGATTTGTTATACTGATTATACTCATTTATGGACTGAAGTTTAGCAGTATTAGCGATCGTGCAATCGTAGCACTCGTATTAGCAGTCTAAGACTATTATTAATGTATGCGCTAGATATGTACTTAAGTAACTATGAGTGCAGTGGTATTAATATTGACGTAGCTTGTCTCCTTGATAGCGATGAAGTTCTCATAAAACTGAGAGGGAACGATATTAACCTGCATCAAAACACCGCCTCAGATTATCTTGTAACATTTAGCCTTGCTTGATAGCAATTTCATTCAATCATAATTTAATTACAGTAAAATAATGTAAAGTATATCTTTAAAAAAAATAGCATCCGCATTTTTTATCGGGATATCCACCAAAACTATACCTGTGTACCAACATTTAAAATCTGCCGTGAATGTCTATTGTGAGCTCCATAAGATAACTAAAAGTATATCTGCTTCCATTCAGCTGGTAGGCTTCGCTGTCGGTCACTTTGTCGAGCACATGAGTTTTCTCAAGCGGCCTGCATTGAAGTACAATATGGAACGCTTTGACGATTACTTCATTTTGAGCCAGGTTATTTTCTTAGTTGACCGGGAGACTCGTAATTTTGACATGATATGCCATAGAAATGTAACACCATTGATCGGAGACACGAAATTACAATTTGTTTGACAAGTAAAGGCATGTCCATTAAGAGCAGAAAAGACTTTACTAGACCGAGAATGACTAGACCGATATAATTATGCTATTATAATTTAATATTTTGAGAGATTGGACTAAATACAACTCATTTATAAACACTTTTTTTTAAACTTATTTCGTGAAGTAGAGAAAAAATACAAATGAGGCCGCACATAAGCATTTCTTCGCGCTTATGTTACAACTAAGGTAGCATATAAGGCCACCGTATTCTCTGAGACAACCCTAATTTGGGCTTCGAGAAATTCAGAGGGGTTTGCATCGTGTCTAGACAGCATTCCGGAAAAAAATTGAGAAGGGCTGCTATGACGTCGACTTTTTAGTGTTTTCGTACCACACCGCATTCAGCCCTAAACTGAGACCCTTCAGCTTGTTGAAGACTTGTTGATTTTTTAATATTAGTTTACCGTGACCTTATGTTTGACCATAAATCTAAATATATTCTCGGGGTTCCGATTTTTCCACGTTAATTGGCTTCCAGTGATTGCAATGAATTTTCTATCCTAATATATATATATACTCATCATTTTGATAGGTGGCTCTATGCCTTTTGCTAAAATTATACAGTTATTTAGCCTCAATTCCTTTGTCACTCATTTATCTTGAATTCGACGATTTCGCTTAAAAATGATCTGCTGACTACAAAGTTGACCGCACAACCTTATTGACAAACACCGCGAGCATTTTTGGAGAAATTTGCTGTTTCGCTGTGCTGTTCCAAAACATCAGGAGCTTTCTTCTTCGGCCCCCTTTCTTTCTCTCTCTTTCGCTACCCGTAGACTCGCAAAGTCCTCTTCGCCTCGTTCATTTCAGTGTTACCTCTTGCCACTATAAATACCCCAACAAGTAAACATTTGTCTATTCTCTCACCCCGTCCCTTCGCTTACCTTCGCTTCGTTTCCTCTCCGACATTTGCGCGTGGCTCCGCTACGCCGATGCCATCTAGCGGCATCGTAAGCAAAATTTCTGTTCGAACGGCCGCCAGCTGAGTGAGCGAGTAGCTGGCAAGCGGGCGGATCGTGCGTCAACCAACGAGGGTCGGGGCTTTGCTCACTAGCGCTCCTATACGGCTTTACATAGCTCAGAGTTCCCCCTCTGAGAACGAAAGCTGATTATTATCATGCTGACCGGCCCCCGTCTCCAGAAACAATCCCATCCCAACGCCTAGTACATTAGTCGGCGCTGTTATCGTTGCCATTTGCTGCTCTTTGTCGTCGCTGGTAAAAAGTCGTGTGCACGACGCCGAGACGAAAAATCGCTGTTGTGTCATACCCCATCAGATACTGTATGAAGGACATACTGTATTAAAGTATACGAAAGCGAGATTGTCCTGTGTGCAGGCTTGTTGCGCTACATTTCAAGGGAGAGTGTCTGGTTCGGTGGCTTTGTTTGTGTAGATTCTGGCACGAGCGCAAGTGCAGAACGTGCACTGCCTACGCACAGTTAACTCTGGAGTTGGTTGAAGGCTATCGATCCGGCGGTCAACGGTTATGTGTTAATGTGTTCGTGTGTTTTGTCACGTGCAGAACATAGTTGTTTGATAGAGAGTGCATTGTGAAGCTGTTTGGTGAAGGACAAAATACCTACACAGACAACTGAATCGAAGATGCGTCTTCGCACAGATGTATACCTCGACCCACAGACCTATTCGGCCATCTCGGATAACAATCTTATATTCTGCAGGGTACTCGAACTCGAGAGCGCCCTCGAGGATGAGGCATTCCTCGACCAACGGCGAATCCGGCAGATCTGCAAGCTTCGGACATTACCCGACCACCTGCGTACACAAGTCTGGAAGGCAAGTCGTTTGCACATCGTAACTTCGTTTACTGTTAATCTATGCAATTATTTGTTTAATCGAACGAGCTTGTCATGTTCATGTTACCGGTGCGATCAAAGTCTATTTGTGATTATTATTACCGTACATATGTGCATTGATCATGTCTTTACCACGCAGACAGCATGCGATATTGGTGATCCTAAAATATGGCCTTTAGTTTAAATTAGCATATTTGAGAGAAAGGGGTGACAGTTATGACTTTGATGGTTATTAGGCTGACCGCACGGCGTCCTTCACAAACACCGCGAGCGATTCGGAGAACTGTACTTTTTCGCGGTCCAGTTTCAAAATGTTCAAAATGTCGAAAACTTTTTTATTCTTTGTCCCTTTTTTCTCAAACGAGATAATCTACCTATTCATTGTGGTGGAATTTGCATGAACTCTGTGTGAATAATACTTCGGGCTAGGTGGATTAAAGAGTAACGAATATTGAGTTGTAAAAAAACATCTCATATTACGTACAAGTGCTTATAGCACGCATATGATAACAACATGCTCATTTGTTCCTATGCCAAGAATCTCTCGTGGCGTATAAGTTGCTGATCCGGAATTCACTCTTACGGCTTTCATCTATGCGTTGCTAAACTCTTTTATTAAGAGTATTAATATGAACATCTTTCCAACGGATATTTGGTATCATTTATTTAGTCCACTCTGGCTTGATTACCTGCATTTATTGGCACTACAGGTTTGTCAGCTGTGTCGTGAAAAACATTTGGTTGGCGGCCACGTCAATTACGCCAGTACTCACGCAGATCTTAGCCAAGAAAATAATCCAGGTACTAATAAATTAATTTATTATTCACTCGATGCAACTTGTCCAATGGGTGTCCTAGCACGAAAAAATCAGTCGTCCTCTTCGCAAAGGAAATCCTTTAATATGTGCCACGCACTTGATTGCTCCAAAAGAAGGTTATCAGTAAGATGCCTGTTTGGAACACGCCATTTTAGTCTTCCAGTGTGGAGAGTCGAGGAAAGATATTTGAAGAAAAATGACGATGGCCTGAGTTTCTGAAATGCGTATAATTTATGTAAAGCTTTGAACTTTGTGCTTTGCAAGGGCATTCGTTGTAAACACGTATCTGACGCCAGCTTTTGCGGCTTAGACAATGATTTGTGAAAGCCTCGCTTTACCTCAACCCCGGTTAGTTCTCGAAAATTGTTTAAACAGGCCGCTTTGTGGCGCAGAAGTGTTTTAACAAAAGCAGGATTTGATTTGAAAATGAAAACTATGAAATGTCGAATACTTGGTAGATACAAATATAGTGTACGGTTCCATCTGGAACTGATTATTGATTTTCATAGGAATAAACAGTGGTGCGATCTCCCGCGCATAAATCTCTCAGCCGTAGTTTCTGAGCTACAATGAAGGATCGATTTAAAACGGCGGGGGAAACGAATGGAAGAAAAAAGCCTGAATGCACCTCGGAAATTGTTCCAATTATGTCACATCTTGAGTTTGTCTGTTGGTCCATCACCAGTTCGGTAGCTGCCATTTTTCCAATGGACGCTTTCAGGCGCGGACGTAGTTCTTGGCTGTGATGCTTGTAATCAAAACAGCGGGACTTTGACCAGCAACTTGGATCCAGTTGTGGTTCAGAGAAAGGCTATTGAATGCTCGGTATATAAGCGTTTTTCTCCGGAGGCTTGTAAGGTAATATGGCCAGAGGAATAGAACAGTCAAACTTTAGGGTACGATATTTGTGCTGACGGGTTCAAGTAACTGGTGTGTTCTCCTGCGTTTCTAGTAAAAGTCAGAGAAAATACGTAGCCGGTCGCACTATTTTTGATGAAATATAGAGACGTTTTAGGAAATGGTGCAGCTAAGATAGACCCTTGTCAAATAATGTATGACTGAGCTGTCAGGCATGACGATGTCTAATCGCATTGATGTAATTGGCTACACCGGTGCACAGCGAGCGGTGCTTTCATCGGATGTGCGTGACACAGACTAGAGGGAGATCTTCAGCTTACCTAGAAAAAATTCTCATTCCAAGATTTTTATTTGGCGACGTTTTACGAAGAAGATAAGTGAAATTAAACTAAACTAAACTAAAACTTTGCCAGTCTTTTTCTTTTGTTTTTGTTAGTCTGAAAGCTCGTCGGAAATTTCGCCAAGGCAATATCACCATGTTTAATCACAATAAAGGCTATCAAGCGCTGATTTTGTCAACACAGAAAGTTTTTCCTAGCTAACTCAGAGCCGTTCCTCCCTTAGCGGCACTACATACTTCTGTGCAACACCGTTTCAAAAAAATGTGTTTGGCGGATATAGTTTCCCATGATTCACTGTGGCTCGGGAGGTACGCAAGAGTGGTCTGGAAAGAAAATAATAATGGGCTTGAAGACTCACTTTCTAAGGAGCAATCTCTATATTGTACGGGCACGACCCCACGACTACGCAACGCAACTTAACGAATACGATCAAAACTTAACTTGTTCTGCTGCATTAGTATTACTAAATCTCTGCTGCATTTAGACATAATACATGCAAACATCTGCAATTGTTGATCTAATCGTGAACCAATTAAGAAACTTTATGGTAAAGTGTTTATAGCAATAAGACATAGTAAATCGACAACTTCTGTTGAGTAACTATCTGTTGTGGCGGTCGAGCTACCTAACAGTTGGATCGAGAAAATTCGTCGTAAGTGCGGTCTGGTAAACAAATCGTCTTCAGATATTTGGTGAACAAAAAGCCACCTATGGCGTTTTGCCATCGAACACCATTCATCTGTATTCCTTAATTCATTAGCCGTTAGCTCGTTTTCCATTTTTCAATACCTACAATAAAGATAGTTTGCTTCAGTCGTTAAAATGGGGCCTTTTCAAGTGATAGTGGTCTTTATAAAAATCGGTAGATTTTTTCTATTACGTTACCCTTGGTTTACGTGATAAGTGTGTCGCTTAAAACGTACAATTCAACAAGTCATGGCTAGTGGCACAAAAAGGTTTCCACTACTGATTCTTCATGCCTCCATAGGAAACCATAGCCGTTAGCAACGTCTATTTAAAAAAATAGTTATACAGAATTAGTCATATGCAATTGCTACTTTCCATATCACCTCGGGCCTACTTTTTGACACCTTCTAACAGCCTCTCTGGGGTCTGCCGGATCTCTGAGTGCAGTAAATGCTAGCAGAACAATCGAAATAGCTGACGATATTTCAGCCCTCATCGCGTCGAAGCGGTTTTTGTCCGCGTCGTTCAGCGGACGCATGACTAACACTGCCTCCCAAGCTTATCATAAAATCTATGGGTAGTTACTTTTGTATGTTCGCACTTGCCGCTGTTGCCCTTACTTCCATTTCACCACCGTTGTTATTATGCGAAATTACTCATGTGCTGAAAATAGACAAAGGTAGTAAGGGAAAAAGGGTGGAGTAGAGAGATCTTGTGAATGAGTGTTATATTTGAGTGGGTGTGCTATATGAGTCTAGATGTGGCTGTGTGCATTCAGCATCTCAATGGACTGAGTGAGAGAGACATGGAACAGCTTGAATTATTACAATAAAAATATGTTATTACATCATTTTTCCCGTTTTCCAAACAGTTCTTAGTTAGGGCCTGAAAATTGACGCTGAAATATCTACGGATATCAATTCTTTGCTTTTGTTAAGTACCGGGAACTTTTATAGGGATGAAAAATATATTTTGCAAAAATTGCGTTAGTTTCATCAACTCTCGAATTACGTGTTTCTAGTCCCGAATGAGCTTAAACTATCAGTAGTGTAAATAAAGGTTCCTTAACAATGATGTTTCCAGTCACTGGTTAAAATATCGCAAGGTTAAGAAACGCTGGTCGTGCGTAACATAATAGAACACTATATATATATATATATATATATATATAT